>JAYMTP010002194.1:0-20657 GCA_036897365.1 Geranium brycei
TAAACGAAAAGAATGAGTCGACACAAATTCAAACTTGATTATCTTTTTCTCAAGTCAAACTAAAACTTGTTTATTTTTTTTATATATGCTTAGAGTTGTAAAGATTGTTTCCAGTGACGGGATTCTGGTCTTTGAAATACTTTTGCGTAAACATAATATGAGCCTAATAATGTGTGCATAAAATTTCTTGAACAGTGTAGGTGAGTGAAGTCACTCATATTTGTCAGGCCTTGGCTTAACTTGAAAAAAAAATTATTTAAGTTGAGTTTGACTTGTGCTTGAACGACGTTATCTAGCTAAGCTCGAGTTCAGTTTAGAAAACACTAAATAAGTTCAAGTTTGGCTTAAAAAAAGATAATCAAGCTTGAATTCATGTTGACTCGTTCGGTTCGTTTAATTTTCACTATAAATATCTATTACAAATTATAATATATAAAAAATTATATGATTAATTAAATACCAAACAAAACGGTTCGTGAGAGTTCTTTTTCACTGTAAGGGGCTAATTCAAATATTTTACGAATTAAATTTAAATGAATTATTAAAGATTCGGCTATTTTATTTTTTATTACAACTAATTAAATTGGGGTTATAAATTTAGTTTTATATTGCATATAAAATAAATTAATGTTAAAATATATCAATAAAAAGAAACTAATCAATAGATTGTAAATTAATATAATCTTATCAAAATAAACTTTTTGAACTTTCTGTATACTTTTATCGTTCATTCTTTTGTATGTTAAATTTAAAGATAAAAATATATATTTTAAAAACTAGATCTGCGGTTTTTAGTGTAGCTGCCAGCTACAGTGAAAGCAATAGTATAAAAAATTGTCCACAAAAGTAGTGTTGACATATGTCTATCCCGACGTGTCCTAAACATATATTTCAAATTAATTCCAACACTGACATATATTTCTAATTTTCTTACTTTAAATGACATTATTTTCATAAAAAGTCCTAAATAGAAAGGTCTTCTGTTTTAGTGTCTGCATTGTAGTATACATTGAGTGTGTTATGCTGTTAGTCTACTGATGACGAGTATCATTCTTGCAGTTGAAGAAGATGTGTAAGGAAGGTGCATACTGGGGTACGTATGCCTCGATTACTATATATTAACGAATCAATTTGGTAAGAGATTATGCATTTTCCTCAAATTAAGAGTTTCTGGCATTGTTGTAACAGGAACTGTAGGCGCAGTGTATGTTGGGATGGAGTATGGAGTGGAGAGGGTTCGTGGAACCGGTGACTGGGTATGTTTTCAACTTGTCATGTACCATTTTTGTTTGAAACACTCTTCTGAGTTCTGTCTGAGCATGTATGACCAACTTGTTGGTTGTTACGAACTTCACCTGGGCTAAGAAGTTATAATTACTGTTTCTATAAATTCAAATTGTTGATGGAATGATTGCAATTAGACCAGTCTGTGCGGGTACTTGTCATTAGGTATGAGATATAGTTTCAGTTGCTTAGACTTGCGCATAACATCCTATCTTTGCTTAGAGCTGCTTTACTTTACACATTCTCTTAATATTGATGTTTATTTGTTCCCATTGTTTAGGCTCAAACATGAATCACTAATTAGGACATATATCTCACTTGTTTCTTTACCTTTGCACATTGCAGAAGAATGCCATGCTCGGGGGTGCATTGACAGGGGCGCTGATGTCTGCAGCAAGCAACGATAAAGACAAAGACAAGATTGTGATCAATGCCATCACAGGAGCTGCCATTGCAACAGCAGCAGTGTTCCTCAATCATCTCGCTTGAAAGGGTTAACTAATGCTGGTTTTATTTAAGTATTCCTGTCGTTTATTGAGGTTGTAGAAGATGTGAACCGGATGTTGTTGCAATGAATTTGGATATTGCTTTGTGTTACATGATCATCCTACATTCTGTCAAATTTCTTTCAAATGCTATTTTGGGATGTACCGTATCGGATGCTATCCATAAATGTTGGCACTTGAAGAGTATATTTTGCATGTGTAGTCAGTGGCTAGCATCTAATACTATCCATAAATGTTTGCATTTAATAGTATATTTTGCATACGTGTAGTTACAGGTTAATGATACTAAATTAAACAATGATAGCTAAGAGTGTAGTAAATAAGTCAAAGCTTTCATGAATTGCTTTAGCTCAATCTATTTGTGCCCATTTTAATCGAACTTGAGCCCAATCTATCAACTTTCAATGGCCTCCGAGCTGACTTATTTAGTATTAAATTAGATACAAAAGATTATTTAACATAACTGAAGTGTAGGTTTAACAAATATATAGCAAAAATCAAACAAATTGGATCAAGTCGAGTTGAATTGGAGCTCGATAATTTTTTTCGAGCCAAGTTCAAACTTAACTATATAAACTCGCTCAGGCCAAGCCTTAATAAGTTAGACTCAATTCGACTTGTTTACATCCCAAGTTATGGCTCAGCCTCAAGTAGACAGAAACTTGTATGTTTTCCAGCACTTAGCACTAGTTATTTCAAGGGAAAACTATGCATCATTATGCATGATTATCATATCCGTCTTGGTAGCACATGATCTCAAGCATTGATTTTTCTATTCCTTATATCAGAAGTTGACAGGTAAAAGAATTACTATAATGTTTTGAGGTCATGACACAAAAATGTCTTCATAACTCTTCTGATTTAGCTTCTACCACTTGCTACATTGATACATAAATCTTAGTTCAAAGAAGATTTTCAATTTGATGATTAAGTACAACTCATCACTGAATAAAGTTATGGACAGAATTGCTCAGCAAGTTTTAGCAGACTATAGGTCTCAGCATCTGGCCTGGCTCCTCTTAGAATCATCCTTCTCAGAAGATATGGATTATGAATTTTGGCTTTCACATAAGCCTTAATTAGTGTATTGTGCACAAAAGTATACCTGGTATATTTAGTGTCTTTGAGTTCTCTGAACAACTTGGCAGCATTCTCAACATCACCCTTCTCTGCAAAGCCATCGATTATTGACAGAGTAGTCTCCAACCAAGGGTGTGATCGTCTGACCATTGCACTTGTCGTCAACTCTGCTCCCCGCTTCAGAGTCTTCAGGGCTTCCTCCGTCAACCCTGCCTTGATGCAACCCAAAGCAAGATGCCGGTAGGTTATGGAATTTGGTTTACACCCACTTGTTTCCATTTCCCTGAAAAGTGTCGCTGCTTTTTTAATCAATCCATGTTTGCAGTATACTGATATCATAGAGTTGAACTGCTCGGTTGATTTCAACCCTTTCACAGACTTCATTTCCAACCAGAGCTCTTCAGCCCGACCAAGTTGGTCCACTCTTCCATATGCTTCAATAGCCACCATGTAATTTTGATTCCTAATGCTAGGGAGTTCCCGAACCATACCCCAGATTCTCTCAACGTCATTCCCTTTTCCTAAATGCCCATAAAGCATCATCAAGACATCCAGAGTTGACCAGTTAGTACCGGAAAGAGACTTCTCCACAGCTTCAACATATGCTTCAGCCACAGTGTACAATCTAGCTACCACATAAGCAGTAGCTAATATGCAGTAAGATATCTCATTCGGCTCCACATTAGCTCTCTTCATTTCACCATAAACTTTCCCCAGCCCTTCAATAGAGTGTTCATTCGCTTCAATCTTCATAAGAATGTTGTAGGTGGAGACATGTGGAGACACCTTATCGGCCCTCATCTGAGCACGGATTTTCGGGATGAGTTTCTTGCGGCCAGGAGAGGAGTGAAGGATTATGAGGCGGTTGAAAACCAAGTGAGAGATGGAATGGCCCAATTCCCGCATCTTCTTCATGTATTCAAGTGAAAGCCTAATTACACCCTTATCCAAGCATGCCATCACAAGATTGTTGTAGAGCAACTCGTTCTGGAACTCGGACGGGACGCGGGAGAAAAGCTTTTCACCTTGTGATATCCCATAAAACTTTGTAGTAAACTCTAATAGATAGGAATAGTCCAGTTCCCTCAGTCTATAAGGCCTTTCTCTAATCACCCACTCCATAACCTAACAAACTTGACCAAGACAAAAGTTCAGATATATATACCCAACTTATGCATCGTTATAATATCTAATTCAATCTGATATGGGGAGCAGCAATCACATTGTGCCAATTGCAAAAGATGATATATTTTCAAGAAGTGAAGAAGAAACTGAAATTTCATGTTGTAACTAAAACCAATTGTATCTAGCTGGCATGAAGCTAACCTAATCTAATAATTTGCTCATTTTGGGAACTCAAACAATTATCAGTCATAAAATCTTACTCCAACCAATAAATCTATGCACATGAGATCAAAACGATAGCAAAACTTGACAGTACAGTTAATAAAATAAAGAGGTGAAAGTAATTGAGAGAGAGGGTGACCTCAAGGGCTCGTTTATGGTTGTTGAGCTTCCTCATTCGAATAACGGTGTGAAAAATGTCGCCATGGTGAACAGGGAAGCCATCGCCCATCCAGCTCCGGAAGGCACTCCCCACCGCCTCTCCGCGCCGGAGCTTCTCGATTCTGTACGATAAGCAATTCAGTTCTCGCCGATGGGGCTCCAAGGAACAATCTTGGGCTGTTTGGGTGGTGAGAGAATTGAAAATGGAACGGATTTGAGTAGTAGCAGGTGAATTGAAGAAATCAAGTGTTGGATGATTTGCCTCAAAGAGCCTGCGTCGCCACACAAGGGACAGTGATTGCATTCTCAATTCGCAGAGACCCGAGTTCGAGAGTGACACACGCACTAGAACACCAACAACTGTTACTAATGGGCTTATGAAGAAGCCCGATAAATTGGGCCACCGTCATCAATTTGTTCTGTTATCTGAACCCCAACCCGTAGACGAAGAGGGACAATTTTGTCATTTAAATGTTATCTCCGCCTCTCTCTCCCTCTTTAAATACACTCTTGTTCTAATTGTATCCTCCGAAGGAACTGAATCTGCGTTTTTTCTCTCAATTTTGTAGCATCTTCCTGGTTTTGTTTCATTCTCTCATATTTGTAGCATCTTGCAAAATAGGCTTCATAATCTGGTCTTTGTGGATGTTTCAATTCCCATTAGACTCGCTCCCTTGAAGCAAAATCGATTGTGTTGTTCTGTTTTTTTCTTCTCTCAGAATTGGTTTCTACCTAGTTTGGGATGTAAACAGAACGACTATATGTTTTTTTGTTTATGATTATTGTTTGGAGAGAACGATGATGAGTCTTATACAGACCTGTAATGATTTGCGGGAATGATCGCAATCTTATGAACATCTAAGGGGCTGAGTTCTCTTCTCTTCTATCTTCAATTGTCCAACTGGTTGCAGCAGCCAAGACAACAAGTTGTTGAGGCTCACTATTTCGCATCTTTTACTATTCAAAGTTCAAACTACCATTCTGATTGTGTAAATTATTGAACTAGTCTGAATGGGCGTTTTATCTCTATTTTATTAAGCTCTATTTAAATTGAAATACGAAAAGGTACCATTGGGGAGGCTCACATTATTTTGCAGTATTCGCAATCAAATTACACTAACCTTATTATTAGCCTCCAGTTCGCATTTATTTACATCACCAGTTCCGCATCCGAAACCTACATAACAACAAACCTCTCAACTCTCAGTCATAAATTAATTGTGGTTCATATCTACCTAGCTTTGATTTTGGACAAGGGTATGATTTCCCATCCTTGGGTAGAATAGTTGGATATCTTTTTACGATAAAAAGATAATTATGCTCTTATTTTTCTATAAAATTTTCAAATGTTTACCCTTTACTGTTTCTTCTACTCTTAAATTGCCAAACGATAACAATAAAGACAAGAAACAACCCAATTGAAAATTTGAAGGCAATGAGCAACCCAATAAGTAAGAACAAACTCTAATGAATAAGCAACCTTATTTGAAAATTTGGATCCAAACTGGACATGTTTAAACAATGAGTAGAATCTTAAATATACTTTTTACTGAAGACCTCAATCAACTCAAACTAAATATACTAACTATACCCTTGTTGGTGACGCCAGTCCATGCACTAAAGTTGTCCATTTTCAACTAAAACAAATAACAAAAATTTCGAGGGGAGCAATGGCAATGAGAAATATGGTAGAAGGAAAAAAAAAAACTAAATTTATGGCACAATAAACAGTGTATTTAGTTTTTCTATGAAATTTAGTTCATGCTTTCAAAACAATTGAGACGTACCATATTGTTTTAAATAATGTAATATTATCCTCTAGATGGATCAAAATTTCAATTATGCTTTTGTGGTAGCTCAAAAAAGATAAATTTGATAACCAGAAATATCAAGTGAAAGTTATTGGATATAGGTGGGTACAGTAAGCAGGTCAAGGAAATACAATTTCTAGAGATGAAAGTCCATAAGCTACACAGAATTTAACGTAACTAGTTGATAGTGTTAGAGCATCTCCAATGTTGCTCATCGCCCTTAAATTAATAGAGTAGAGAGTCACTTTTTCATATTCAACTTCAATCATATTCTCTATATTTAAACTACATATATTATTTTATTAATAATATGAGAGAATGTGAGTAACTCCCTACATGTATGGAGAGAGGAAATGTGGGAAGCTCCTTACTGTAGAGAGTCACGTGTGGAACCTCATTGGAGTTCATTTTTTCCATTTTCATTTTTACAATAGTTTTTTAGCTATTATATGAAGTCACATTGGAGATGCTATGTTAAGTGTAATAACATAATACTTAAGGGAACATAAAAATAAATTTTTGGTTAAGGGGTGTAGCTACAAATATCTTCTAGTTAAGGTGTAGGTGACATTTTCTAGTTAAGGTGTAGGTGACATTTTCCATTGAATACGGGAAAAATCACACAAACTCACCGTTAAATTTACACTTTTAGCATAAAATCACCTTAACGAAAAAGTAAAGGAAATTTCAATATTTTAGGTGATGTGAATATCACATAGATGTGCATGTGCTCTGTTTTACTGTCCTTAACCCCAAAATAACTTATAGAGAAAAAGACATTTTTGTGCACCTAAATATACACTTTTCACACTTTCATACTCTACCTTTTTTTTTCAGTACCCTGAATTTCATTTTGGGATAATCTACTCCTAAAATTCTAAAAAAACCTAAACTACCCCTGAAATTGAACCAAAATTAAATTTGGTTTAATCGAGAGAACCGGCCCAATTTTTAAAGAGTGTAAAAAGACGAAATTACCCTCAACTATTCATCAAATTTTCAAGTGAATGCCACCCTTTCAACTATTCCTCTCCTCCTCCTCCGTCGTCCCCTCCTCGCCGGCGTTTCTCTGGCATCCTCGGAAAATCGAACCCCTTCAATGGGTCACTGCCCTCTTCAATTCTTGAGTGCAGGAGGCTCAAAACCCTAGTTCTTGGTTCGACATGGACGAGCGTAGGTTTGGGCGGTTGGGGCTCGACAAGTTCGGATTCGATTCGTCGTGCAGAGAGGGTGCGAGTTCGAGCTCGGGTCACGCCTTCACGCCGCTGCTTCACAAGGCCACGGTTTGAATTTTGAATTCTAATTGTAGGAATTGACACTAATGAGTGTAGGTTTGGGTTTAGATATGAAGTTGGGGTTTTGTACAGGCAATTTGGGCTCTCTTTTTTTTGGTTCTAACCATCCTTGAACTCACTGCTCGTCCATGTCGAGGAGCCTCAAGACCTCTTGGAAAAACGTCGAATCGCAGGACAGGACGAGGCCTCCGTCGCCGGGGAACCCGAACTCCTCCTCCGCCTTGTTCAGGAGACCCACAACCATTGAAAGCTTCAGGAACCGCGTCGAAATCACGAACTGCCTCCGCTCCGGCCCGGCGGGGACGCCGGATGATGAACATAGAGGAGAGATGGGGGCAGAATTGTAATTTAATAATTTATTTTTAGTTTTTAATTTTTTATTTGAAAAGACCAATATACCCTTAAATTATGAGATAAATTTGTTATTCAATGGAGGGTAAAAATGTAATTTCATATTAATTAAATAATCGTTGGATCTGGTTGAAATTGAACCGGCTCAATTCCAAGGGTAATTTCGGTATTTTTGGTATTTTAAGGGTAAGTTGTTCCAAAATAAAATTTAGGATAATGAAGAAAAAAAAGTAAGGTATAAAAGTGTGAAAAGTGTATATTTAAGTGCACAAAAGTGTCATTTTCCCTAACTTATATACTATTCAAAAACTATCAAAGCTATAAAGTGATGTCATTTGAAGTCAAGCTCTTCAATGGCTTCCATAATAACCATGTATTTGTAAAATTTGTAACTTCCCTATATAAAAATAAGTTTTTCAACAATTTCATGTCAAACCTTCAAGTAAATTTACTTTCTACTTACCATTTAATCTCGTTAAATAAAATCCACACTAGCATTTAATGCATAAACACTAAAGTTATCATACACTCTGACTTCTTAGTAGCAAATTTCACAAACATGCTCTAATAAAAAAACGTCAAATCAAACCAACGACATAGAACAAAATTATTTCTCTCTGAATAATCATCCATGAATACCATGTATCTTCCCAAACTCTCCTTTTCAAATCCAAAGTTCTCCAATATTCTCCACTACATCATGCCAAGAAAAAGACAATAGTACCCTCTAAGTTCTACTAAATTTCTCAATCCCATCATTTGTTGTTGTAGTAGCAACTTCAAATCACCATTGCCACACAAAAATCCAGCTAATCGTCAGTGAGGCTATAATTGGTTTGTACAATAGAGAAATGGTTTAGTCCTAAAACTATTTCTTAATTGTTAATTTTATTTTTCATACTTTGCAATATAATCTTTTTACTTGAATTTTAATGGTGTTATGAAATACAAAAACCTTCAATTCCAAAACGGGAAACAAATTAATCAATTGGGGGATGGAAACGGGTGGGTGCCGATCTAAGACGTTTAGAAGGTATCGTCCAAGAAATATTGATCACGTCTTGAAATTAACACCCTTATCACACCACCAATCGTTTACCACACTCAGATATAACACCAGATGAAAGGAAAATTTGAAGTGACTGATAATTAAAGCTAGGACAAGGAATGAATGCAAACACTAAGACTGCAACGAATCACATAATAAAGAAAATTTCATTGATCTAACAACAAACATCACAATTTGGGCGAATTTCATCGTGAAAACAAAAGTACAAATCCACTTTACATAGAGATCTAGAAGCAGATCTAAGCCCTCTCACCACGAATCCTCCTAGCAAGCTGAATATCCTTGGGCATGATGGTAACTCGCTTGGCATGAATGGCGCAAAGATTGGTGTCCTCAAAGAGTCCGACCAGATAAGCCTCAGCAGCCTCCTGGAGGGCAGAGACGGCGCTGCTCTGGAATCGGAGGTCAGTCTTGAAGTCCTGAGCAATCTCTCGCACAAGCCTCTGGAATGGGAGCTTGCGGATCAGAAGCTCTGTGCTCTTCTGGTACTTGCGGATCTCTCGGAGAGCCACGGTTCCTGGCCTGAACCTGTGTGGCTTCTTCACTCCTCCGGTCGCCGGAGCTGACTTCCGAGCCGCCTTCGTCGCCAGTTGCTTCCTCGGCGCCTTCCCTCCGGTCGATTTCCTCGCGGTTTGCTTCGTCCTCGCCATAGCTGCAAAGAAAAATTAATGCTCCCTCGAAAAGTATTGGAAAATGATTTAGCGAATGGTGAGTAAATCCAGATTTGGAGGGTATATTTATAGCTGAAATTTGGAGAAGCGGGAACATTGAAAACTTGTTGAAATTTTTTGGCGTGTTTCTTTTCGGGAGAATTGAAGTGCGACGTTGATCTCTGATGCATAGAATGGCTCAGATTCATTTCTAGTAGCTTCACGCGGATTGCGATCTGCGGCTTCGAGAGTAACGAATCGCATTGTTTAGATCAGATGAATCTAGTGTGCCCATTTGGGTAACGGGCCGGAAAGCCCATACCAATTCTTTTTCTTTTCTTTTTTCTATTTAATAAAGCAAACGGGCAATTGAACCTGATACCGGTTCCAGAAAAAATAGAACATTATCAAATCTCCATATATTTCATTTTTTTAATGATTCTCTAAAATACGTTGTATTTTTCATTTTCTTTGTTTTTACGGGTGGTGTATAGTTGATTCAGTGTCACTTCTTAACATATTTTTTTATGAACTTACTAAAATTTTGAATATGACCATGAGCATTAAATTGAGTTTATACACACTGCATTGTGCACCATGAATGAGAGTGAAAAGACACAGACACTACACACCTATTACATAGTCGTCATTTCGGAGGAGATACATCATAGCTTATTTTAAATGGAAAATAATTTGTACATTCATTTTGAAGCGAAATTAACACAAGTTATCGACTACTATTATACAAAATTGATGTACATGACTAGTCTAATAGAAGAAGGAAGACCTGGAGGAAAGTAGCTTACATTGCCTCAGCAACCCCGGGAACAAATAACTTCATTCAAGAGGTCCTCAAAAATCAGTTCCTCCAATTCAAGTGCAGTGCAATCAGTTTCCAGGTGGAGGTTCATCCAACCTCCTGCAGACAAATCTTGGGACATAAAATAGCCCAATGAATCCTCTACTTCTGGCCTCAAACTTAGGTACTGGCTAATTCTTCTCCATACCTCCTCGAGAAGACGCTGCCCAGTTGGCAGCGGACGCAAGGCCTTTGGGAAGTAGGAGAGTGTCGTCTCATAGAAATCAAGTAACACTTCATTGATGAGATCAAACAGGAGGTGGCGATCACAACTGCCAACACTCTCATCTTCACAGTACAAGAGAGCCTCTAGATCCTTGAACAATGACGGGTTCAGTGGCTGGTCCATAGAATGCCATGCATCAAAGTACTCGTATCCAATGAAGCCTGAGAACTCGAGAACATCTTTTACATAGTTGAAGTCAGCCTCGTGGTTTTTGTCCAACTTGATGTGAAACAAGTTATTGTCTACAATCTTGTGTATACTTGCAATGTCTGATGTGGAATCTGTGTTAGGCTTATTTTGCAAGTAAAAGGAGCAGTCTGCCTCGTCCATCTTGATGATAGTATCATCTGTCTCTGAATCTGAAATGATTTGACAAAGACTATTAGTACCCAATCTCACTTATACTGTAATTTAGCTGAGGGTAAACTTGAAAATGGAAACAAATGGGTTTAGATAGTCAAAACAATGATCATATGGTACTTAATCAAGTTGGACAGTTCTTGCTGGTTTTTTGACATTTCAAGAACTGTAAATTTGTTTTAACAGGCAGGGTTTTAGGATGGGCATTCAAGAGGGTTGTAGGATTACCTTGTGAATGTGGAAGCTCCTTGAAACTGGTCATGTCATTCGGGAAATGAGTTTCAGCAACTGGAAGTGGTATTGACTCTGTAAGATCCTTGCTGGGGTTCATCTCAAGACAAATCTCGTTGTTTTCATGAGCATTGCCATTACTCATCATCAGCTCAGTTATGTTCTCACTCTTGTAGTCTACCTCAGCCATTTCCTCTTCATTTTTGTTTCTGTCTACATTTAGCTCAGACTGATATTCAGTATCCACAACTCCTCCTACCACATTCCATTGAAACATAGGTTCCACAACAGAATCTGATGGTTCAGACTCTGCTGAATCTACAGTGGCGCCTACCAAATTTGGCTCGTCATCTTCACAGTAAACTGTGCCGGTCATAACTGGCAAAGGTGCGTCATGAGACACCTCAGTTAAAGAGGAACAAAACGAGTCCATCTCAGGCAGAGATGCATTTCTTCTGTAAGATTTTGCACAATGTCTCCTTGCTGGCAATTTATCTTCACTTGTCAGTTTCAAGCTATTTGGTTGATGTCGCTTGGCCTCTCTGCTGAGACTATAGTCGAATAACCAAACATATCTCTCCATCGACTCATCTATTGAAGAAGTTCTTCTTATGCTCCCGAATGTATCCTTTCTATGATCATAATCATTCTGATAAGAACTTGTTGGTTTGTCTGCACCACCATGGCCAAGATTCTTCTTTTTGTTGTCCTTGAGTGCATTTTTTATCCTGAGCTTAATATGTTTGAAATGGTTCCTGAACAATTTAGTCCAGCCCTGAGACAACCTTGCTTCTTCTTCTATGGCACTGCAAATGTTACCTTTGGCCGCAAAATGATTTGAATCTGCATAACACTCCTTGATAGACCTTGAAGAAGTGAGACTCGGCATTTGAGTATCTTTGAGAAACCTATCTCCTTTTGGGAGGGACCAAACTTCATTCTGCTTGTCTTGGAGTGTTCTTGGCATAGAGGGTCTGATTCCTAAATCAGCAGCAGGAAATGACCCCGATTTGGTGAATTTCGCATTCCTGGTCTTTCCATGGACGTTTCCTTCAGTACCAACATCTGGATATCGTCGGGATTTTTGGAATATCTCCTTGTTTACCTTGTATATTTCAAGAACATCTGCATACTCCTTAAACTGGTTACGCAAGCTTTGTTTCTTGAGTTCCTTGGAATCCTCAAGCTTCTGTTTTACTATGCTTTCTGGCCCAGGAATCTGCAATCTGGCGCTGGAAATACCAGTACCCTTGTTTAAGAGAATAATTTGGTTTTCTTGCAACCATGATTTTTCAGGAAAACCCAAAGCAGCCCAATCTTCATGCTTTTCTTCCTTACAAGCATCGCTCAAGACTGATTCATTTGCATGGCTAGGCTCCATATATTGTTGAGCAGCCTGGCAAGTTCAAAGCCTTGGGACTTTAGTATATGTTTGTTAAGTGCAGAGCAAGCAATCAAATATTGAAGATAAAACATTGGTTTATTACAGAGCAATCAATCATAGTATCAGTATAATGTTTACTAACCAGGAAGTGGTCATTTTCAGACTCCATCAGCTCTTGGGTCTCATCAATGTCAAAGTTAAAAGAAGTTGTTTTTGGAGTTCCCATACCTGCAACAAAGGGATACAGACAGGTAAGCTGAACTTTTCTATTTCATATAATGGATCCCATATATCAGTTGTATGACTAACATATCAAAGTAAAAATTCCCACTGTTATGAAATATTCTCACTACTTGTTCCATAAGAATACCATATCATGAACTCTTCAAGATGTTATTCATTTTCCCATGTTCAATAACCTGGCATAGTTGTAACCCTTTGATGTGCTTATCAAATATCCAAACCATCGTACCTTGAGGGGTCGGACTTGATCCAGCAACCAAGATCAATCTACATCGTTTTTTACAAAATTGGTCCTTATTTACTAACATATCATCGTTTATATCAAACCTTTTCATTATTTTATCTAAACGATACACACCACCTCTTTCAATTCATGTATTTTCTATGATTATAACACCGTTCTATTTCCAAAAAAAAGAAGTGAAGTATAGGCTTTATGCAGAAACCAACCAGAGAGGAATAACAACTTTTAACAAAAAGCAATAAACCTTCCACCCAAAAGTAGAGGCAGAGTGAATTACAGATAAGAGACAACAAGAAAGGCAAAACAGGATTAACTTACATCTAAAATGTCTCCCTCTGGCATGCCTTTTGTAGGGAATCCTCCTTTTTAGATTATCCCAGTAATGATAATCCAGCATGTGAAGTATACCCCACATACAACCTGGATGATGATGATGATGATGATGATGTTCATCCAACTGGATTCCTGAGTTTTGCATCTGCAAGTGCCTTCCCATGTTCAACAACAACACAGCACAACCAAACCTTAAGAACCTCAACTTCTCCAAGAGTGATCAAAACCCGAATTCAAATGTCAATCTCAATCCTGAAAATATCATATCGGACATGTGATGAATTTGAGGATGTAAGTAAAAAAGATCAGTCAATTGTTTGCCAAATTTAACCCAATGTTATAGAAGCTTGAGTTGACACAACCCACCATAAACAATCTTCAGCTAGAAGTTTTGTCAAACACCTTACAGGCATGAATATACAAAAAAATTGTCTCTTTGAGATTCACCCACCAATCACCAAAAATTAACTCTTGATTACAATAGCTTCTTCTCCACAAGTAATCAAAGAGAAAAACATACCCAAATCATTCAATTACCCATTTCAGAGCATCAATTATTGATTCAACAAAACAAAACAAAATACCAAAGGGTTTGACACAAACTCTTAAACAGATGAAGCATGAATGATCAAATTTGCATGGGAAAAAAACCCAAAACAGCGGAAGGAAAGATCATGAAACTAAACGAATCCATAGTGAAAGTAACAAAAACCAACGAACCAGATAGTTGTGGTAACCTCCGACGAAAGAGCTGCAGAAAGAAAAGTAGATATGGCTGTGGCGGGCTTGTATTGAAAATGGAAACACGCAGAGAAGACTCGTTCAGGCAATAGCTATTATTAATTTAACAAAACCAACAATAAGTATAAGTAGTGCTTCAAATAAAACGGATTAATTTAAGGAGCACAGAAAAACTGACCAAGATTAAAAATAAAAGAATAATAAAAATAAATAGTAACGATAAAGACTTGTTTGGGCGCATATTACCCGCCAAGATTGGTTGGCGCTGTGCTGTTTCTCTTTCACGTTGAGGTTGGTCCAATCCTGGAAAGCCATGTCTATTCAATTTCCAATATCAACTACTACTAATATATATTGCATTATTTTATTTTGATAGCTTAGGTTAAAGGATTATATTAGTTGATCTATAAGGACCGTAATTGCAATAAATATAATACTAATTAACCACTCTCTTTGTACTTGGGTTACCAACCAACCATATTTATCTTCGCATTTGTCTTGCTATTCAACACATTTTCTACCAACAAATGGACTTCTCAATTAATGGATCGGCTGATTCGGTTGTTAGGTGTTTTCAGGAGTTCGTACACATTCATGAACAAATGTGAGACATGTTTCTTGGTGACTAGTCTTTTATGTTTACTATTGTCATGGACTTTTAAGATTGTTTTACAAGTATTACATTGAGACAATCACGTCAAGTGGATATATATGATTCAACGAAATAGATTATTTGACCAGTTCTCGCGATGTAGATCGGGTGAGAAGGAGTGAAGCATGGGGGTACGTGTACTTGACGGAAGGACCATCAAGGTCTTCTTTCAGTTTTGTACTTAACTACAAGTCCACCACTTCACTTGTTGCCTACCACAACTTCTATCCTCGTTAACCGTTGAACCATTCCATTCCACACAAGTTGACTAATCAATAAAAACTATATTATGTGTGATGAGAAAATGACATTCTCTAAACATATGTTTTTAGAAAAGTTGATAAGAATGTTTGACCTGCAACATATATATACATAGTGGCAGATCTAGAAAGTCTTAGAAGGGGGATAATGTTGTTGAAGTAGAGGTCTGTGTGTACACGAGTGTGAAAGGGAAATAAGCCGCCACGCGTACATGAAACATGAAAGAGAGAATTAAGTAAAGTCTCACATGGAAAAGGAGTGAAATAAATGGGGTGTATATGAAGGGAATTGTCAAACTCAACTAATAAGAACTTGTTAAGCTTTTGTTAAGCATAATTCTACCCACTCGTTAGCCCATGGTTCTAACGAGTGGGCGGGGCAATTGATTTTAAACTTGTTTTGTTTTATTTTTTCGGCTCTGTTAGATTATATATTGTATATATCAGATATATGTTCATTATTATAATTATCGTCCCCATATATGGTTTGCATTATTGGCTTTAAGGAGGGTAAATACTTTACACCATTGACCATGAGACGAGTTGTCATTTGCACTGTCGGCTCCGAGATGAGTAGTAGTTTGCACCGTCGGCCACAAGACGAGTTGGCATTTGCACCTTCGTCCCCGAGACGAGATGTCGTTTGCACCATCGGCTGCAAGACGAGTTTCTATTGGCACTGTTGGCCTCGACACGAGTTGATGCTTTCACCGTCAGCCACGAGAGAACGCTCCTATGTTCTCCTTTGCAAGTTGGACAAAAATGCCGATGTCATGCTCCAAATTGAGGGGGGTGTAGAGATTGTTGCAAATCAAGAAATAAATCATATTTGATTTATTGCCAATTCACTTAATTTCTCTATCATCTTATTATCTTGCATATGCAATTATCACTAATATAGAATATATCGTTGCTTTATTATGCACTTATAATCTTGTATAAATAGGTAGCTTGAGTATGAATAAAACATCGAAAGCATTTGAGTCTCATTTTCTTCAAATGTTACTTACACCACCTGGTTTCTGGTCATCGTCGACTATGTGAAAGTTATGTTAGATACGAGTTAGTTCATAAATGTAAATTGAATAATTATAGCATACATTCATTCATGCAAACAAACAAACAGATTGAAATGATACTTTATTTATTCGATAATGTAGTACAACTATGATAAATATAACTTGACATGAGATTCGGTAGTGGTCGAATGAACGAGACGTGCGGAAGTGATTTTTGTCGAGGCACGTTAGTCCGCTTCCATTAAGACGATTATTGCCCCGTATGAGCAACTCACTCCCAGGATACAACAATGAACGAGATCGAACTCTAACTGTGATGCATAGAGTAACCAATGTGGAACGAATTTGAGAGAGAGAGAAACGGGTAGGGTATTTATGCAAAATGGACCTTTTGAATTAAAGCACGACTACTGGCCAAATTTTCATGATGTATTTATAAGTTTCCCCTTTCGAGAAAATCTTGGTATTGTCCCATTAAATCCTAGATCAACTCTAGATTGTTACTTTTTTTTGTAAATTAGGGACACTTTTTCCGAATTCATGTTTCATTTTAATTGAAAGTTGTTTCATTTTATTTTAAACATGTTTCAGAAACATAATCTTTGAAAAAGGTGTCATGAACATAATATTTGAAATTTTCATTAATTCATACGATGATTTTATTTTTACGAATGGTGATTTTGTTTTTTTTGAAAAACAGTATAATATCACGAATGGTTTTCAGAACACATTTTAATGGGTACACATATTTTTTTATGAGTTTCACTTATATTGTATAATAGAATGAGAGTTTCATTTATTCATACAATGATTTATTGTTCATGAATGGTGGTTTCATTTTTCTATCATTTATTCATAATGTTGGTTTTACTTTTACGGATGGTGATTTCATTTTCACGAATGATGGTTTCATTTCTTATAATTTATTCACAATGTTGGTTTCATTTATTTATGAAATTATTATCATTTTTCACGACGTTGGTTTCAGTTTTTTTTATTAAACCAAACGACAACTATATATTCAAATTGACACGCAATCAACCCACAATTCATTGAATATCCACTCGAATCACTATTACATAAGGCTTTGTTAGCTGCTTTACGCTAATAGTAGTGGCGGTGGATTTGTGGCATTGGTGAAGAGATCGTGTCGACAAGCCCTATAAACAAAACACTAAATGAAAGTAGAGATATGAAAAGAAACAATACAAAGTATAGCAAAAATTTGGTTTCGTAGCCAGAAACTCGGCCGGGGAGGTAGTCGGAGGCAAGGGATTTTCCAGATTGGGTCGAAGCCTGGGGAGTTCTGCTTGCGGTGCGATGGGTGCGTGATTGTTTGGCTCAGCCGGGGGGCATGCAGGCTGTTTCTACTATTTCAGGTGCTAGACCCATGGTTTCCTCTTTTGGTCTTATTATTTCTGAAGTTATAAGTATCGTAAGGGGTTGTTCTGGTTTATCAGTTGTGTTTGTTAAGCGTTCAGGGAACAAAGTGGCTCACTCGCTCGCGAGGGCTATGTTGTCGAGTCCTGAATGCGTTTTCGATGGGGGAATGTCCCGTATTTTCTTGTTGATGTTGTTTTGAACGATCTTTCCTAATATAAGTTCTTTTGTGTTTCAAAAATCCCTGAAAAACTTGAAAGCGTGTGTAAAAAGCATGAATAATCTTGTGTATAAATAAAATAAGTATTGTTATTTTGTGTTGATCAACTACGAAGAACCTTATAAACATGCTCATATGTTAATATAAAAATGATTTAATTTAAATCCAAAACCATACATTGAATGCTAAAATCATTATATAAAAACTTGAAATCGAACAAAAAACATGAAAGAGAGGTATAGTAAAGAAGAAATCACCGAAGAAACTGAAATCGAATGAAATCAAATGGAAAATATGAAGGAGAGAGAGGATTTACCGACGCATTTTCCACCTTAGAGTTGAATCCTCCCCATGATGAGGTGATCCTGCTAATTGCTAGAGAAACATAGATTCGCTTGACTCAAGAGAGAGAGAGAGAGTGAGCTACTTTATGATTTATAAGGAAAATCCTATAGGATTTAAATTATTTGTTAATTCATTTGTTCATGTAAATTCAACTTAGATTAGTAAATTAAAATGATAATAACAAGCAGATTTAATTGTAATTAGAATTTTGTTGGATTAAATTATTTTTCTAAACTAATTTGAATACCTAATGATAAAAACAAACAAATTTATTACTAATTATAGTTTTGTTGGATTACAATTCGAATACCTAACGATAATAACAAATAAATTTGATACAATTAGAATTTTGTTGGATTATATTATGAATACTTAATGGCTAATGATAATAACAAACACACATAATATTAATTATGATTTTTTTGAATTACAATTCTTTTATTAGACTCATTTAAATACATGTTAATCACATATCTCTATTTATGAATATGATTCATTAACCAATTAAAACAACCTCTGCTTTTTTCTGTCCCGATCATTAAATTCTGATAAACTTTTTGATGTGTTTGATTATTATACGATTTAATCCGTGATGTTGATTCTTAGGGAAGAAATGATGGAGATTCATCTGTACGACACTCTCCATGTCACGATCTACGACTAAGATCCAAAACTGTAATTTTGTCTCAATTTGACCTTTTTCAACTCCAGTTTTCTGGATCTTTGCTCGGAATTTCTTTGACGAACGTAATTCTATTGTTTTTATTGGTATATATGTATATAAGTTGAATTAGGGTTAATTTACAATTTAAAGTGATTTTTGAATCTTCTTTCAACTAATGTACTATGAAGGGATGCAATTGAAGCCTATCCGATGTTAAAACTCTTCATGGTCATGGTGTTGAGGCCGACAATGGTGGAGCTATTCTTGAGGTACGATTCATTCAATATCAACGTCGGTTTGTTGTCGTTATAATCCACGGTAACAATATTGTCCATGAATAAGACGAGTTTTTAAATGATTTATAAGTTCATATATTCTTATAAAATACATTATTCTCTCTTTAAAATTTTGTATATAAATTGGTTTTAATTATTTCATACAGTATTATTAATAGTATTGTGCATCGCGCGGTGCTACAAAACTTTATAAAAGTGTGAAATGTATAAAATACCCTAAATAACCATTAAAATTTTAAAATAATGACATCCATGACATTTTTGCCCAAATTGCATATTCTTTCATTTAGTTTAGTTTTTTTGTCTTTTAGTATATTTGATTTAATTTTGTTTGGGTAATTGGGTCCGATTTTAGAGTTTTCAGGCAGTGCCCGATTTAGTCCTCCTACACCATTTCGGTGAGATTCAATGTTGTTCTGGCCAAAGAAGATGGTAAGGTGGCTAATCGGCGAGAGCGCCTCAATCAACACACCACTTCAAATCACGATATCTACTGAAATGCAAAATTAATATGTATGAAAACAATTTCCCAAAGTTATAGACCCTTATTCTCTTCCTCTCCAAATGGATTGACTATGGGCGGTGATCTCAATGCCTCCTACTACGGCCCCTCTGTCCTGCCGTTGTCGTTGTGGCTGAGGATGCCTCTACGACTGTTGAATATGATCTTCACCGTCTTTGTCATCGCCGCCGTCGCCGACTTGATTCTCTGGTTCATCTTTTGGCTGAATCTTGTGAAATTCCATGCTGAAGGCGTTTCGCTCGCTCAATTTAACTTCAATGGGAACAACATGCTCCGGTACAATTTTGCGGTGAACGTCACGATCCGAAACCCTAACAAGCGGCTCGGGATCTACTATTACCGAATCGAGGCCATGCCGATCTACAAGGGCTAGAGGCTTGACTCGAAGGCTCTGGCACTGCTGTACTAGGAGCTCAAGAACATGGCGCCATTATTCGTGGTGTTTTCCGATCAATAAGTGGTGGTCCTCGGTGGAGGAGACGTGAGTGAGTTCGAGAAGAATAGATTTGAGGGAGTGTATGATGTCAATGTGAAGTTGTATATGAAAGTCAGGCTCAAGATACGAAGATTGAGAGGGCACAATGAGGTTGAAATTGAAGATATGGAGATCCATGAAGGGTAGATGGGCAATGATCTGAGACTCAAATCGTTACGGTGTCTTGTCAGAGACCTTAATTTTAGTAGATGAGAGATATTTTTTACATCATCGTGTGCTAGACAATTTTATTCCTAAAAATTCTCATATATATTTACAATCTAAAGTTAATTAATTATTTACAAGAAATACATTAAACTTGTATAGGCTAACCCATTGCAAAACTTTCAACTTGACGTAGTAATAAACAATTAAAGAATGTAATAATTTAATAAAATAGATATGATAGTTACGTACCATACCAAGTGGAGTAGGGATGGAAAAAAATCTGAACCCGACGGGTACCTGATCAACCCGTCCCGTATGGAACGGATGAAACCCAATATTTTGCTGGTTCAGGTCAGGTTCGGATTTTATGAATGGGTTTTTGAGCGGGTGCGGGTTGACCTATACTCGATCCGATTTCGACCCGCACCCGTACAAATTTAAAATAATAATAGTTTATTTATTAATATTATGTAATATAATTT
>JAYMTP010002195.1:0-20657 GCA_036897365.1 Geranium brycei
CTCAAATGAATTAATGAAGCACCATGTGCTACAATATGTCCAAAGCATAAGTTGATAATTGTAATTGCAATAATAATGTGAGTGCAATTATCTATGTATGTTTAATAAGAGATTATGCTAAACTATTGTGGGTATGCACTTGTGAAATATGATGTTTAATATTAATGTCCAATAACATGAAATAATCATCAAATATTTTAGAAATGAATTCACCAGCATCATCAAGACGAATATATTTCATCGGATAATCAGGAAAATGTGCACATAATTTATTGATTTGTGCTAACAATTTAGCAAATGCAACATTACGAGTTTACAATAAGCATCCATGTGACCATCAGTGAGATGCGTAAATTAGGACCGTGAAATAATAAAATGGTCTACTAGGTGTATTAATAGGGTTAAATAAATCTCCCTGAAGTCTCTACATAAGTGATGAAGATTTAGCACTAACCTTAGCTTTTGATGGTCGTGTCACTAATTTTTCTTGTGAACAAGCGAGACAATTATTTTATTATACTGAAAAATCTTATAGTTCTTCAATGAATGTCCACATGAATTTTCAACAATCTCACACATCATCATTGATACTGGATGACCAATACGACTTATGCCAAAGCATAAAAATATTTGGATTACTCAACTTCTAGTTTAATATCGCGTAAACCTCAACTGTTCCGATTGTTATATAATACAACACATATGACATAACAAATAATTTTTCCAGTACACGCTTAGCGATACATGGACTCAATTGCATTTTCACTTGTAGTCTCAGTATGATATTCATTTTACGGATGTCCTTAAGTTGAGTAAATTACTTCTGGATCTACTCGCGTACAAAGTATTATCAATGCTTAATTTTATTTTGTTTCTCAATTATACAGTAATTCTTTTAGTGCCCACTACTATATTTACATAACCTGTAATAATGTTAACTTTTGCCTCTATTAAGATTAGGTATATGAATATTAAATTAAGGCTTATGGAGATTAATCGAACTTATAATTCTCTATTTTAACCTTTTAAAATAAATGATCATATACACAACAACAAGATATGAATTATATTATATAAAAATAAAAAACAATATTTAACACATAAAAACATAATATTTTCTCACTAATATTCTTTGAAATAATAAAATATCAAGTAATACCATTGTTTTGAAAATGATTTTTTTTAATAAAAGGCTTAAACTCACCTCCTTGATCCTCCTAAATTCACTTGACCCTCCTAGATTCATTCCCTCTTAAACTTTCCGATTATATAAAATTGGATCGATGATCTAAAAATTTCCACCTGGGTCAATTTTTAGACACTGATATTTAATCATAAGTTCCAGCAAAATCTAAGTAACTAATGAATGAAAAAACACATGTTTTATACAGTGGAAAATTGATTCACCGTGAACAAATGTAGCTCCTAATAATCACTGAGACTGATATTGATTTGGGCAATTAGGGCACACAACTTATGATTATATTTTAGATAACATATCATCCAACGCAATCACTATATTATTATAACACTCCCACACTCTTGCTGCGTCTCTGTCCCTTGCTGCATAATCTAGCTGCATTTTCAAATAAACCGAGTCAGATGCAACGATATGTAAATGGAGGAGAAACCAATGTAAGAGAAACGACAGTTATTTGTTATGATCATCACAGTCGGAGAGGGCCTTCTAGGGACTAATCGAGGATTAATTGGACAAGTCGGGGATTTTTACAACATTGGATCATCATATGTGCCATTACAATTGTCTATAAAAAAACCAACCAATGCAGCAAATCTCCTCAAGCAAGAATAAACTAAAGGCCGAGAATTGTAGTGACCGCTAAACAAAACAAAACAAAAAACATTCTATATGAAATGGCGATCCATGCAATTCTGAGGTAGTGCTTGCTAAAGCATCAAATTTCAATAAGATGATACCAAAATTCAACATTTGACGATGAGAAACTCAAAGCATTTACTATCACTAATTGAGCTTAAGCATGCTGCGAATGCTGTTAAGGATCGGTAATTATTAAACATGAGAAAAACCTGGTATTTTAACTATGATGACTTAATGTTCCTACATGTTTCTATATTTATATGTTAGGATACGAGGAAAGGAGGATACTTACACTGCTAACATTGGTGAATATTTTGTTATAGATCTGCCTCAGCTGAGGCCTTTGATTTCCAGGTCTGTTATTGATTATGGTGTAGAAATCTTGTCTCAGGTACGATGAGCTCCTTCTTAGCTCCTTTTGCGCTACTTTCCAGGACTCCGACTCGAGCAAAGGTTTTACGTCTAACAGATCCCGTGCGTGAGCCCTAATTCCACTCTCCGCTTGTTCGATTGTTTGATCAGGCGCTACATACCCGAAGTCGAATCCATTTGCGCGTTCTTTATTGAAAACAGCGTCTCCTGCCAATAGTACCGAAGCCATGGTTGCTATAGCTCCTATTCTTCTGCTGAGTTTTGAATGATGCAAGCTCCGGGTCATCTCCCGAGATTCTGATGAATGTTTTGGATGGGAGCTGACGGTTGCAGAAATACGTGGTAGGTTCACGCGCAAAACCAAAGGTCTCAAGACCATTCTGCTTGTGGACTTGAAAGATACGTGGAACTAGTCAAATGTCCTGAAAAGGAGCAATATTTTGAGAATTTATTACGCCAAGTTCGATGCAGTTGAAATGATTCTATGGATTTAAGGAAAACATTACAATTAAATGGTACCAACAAATTTTCAATGAAATATGTTTTTTACATGGATCAGCCTTGAATTTTAATAGTGATAGACAGGTAACACACTGCTGCAAATTTAGGGAATGCAGTAGTAGCGCAAACCCGATTATGGGTTGTAGGCTGAAAAACACGATGAAATCATGTACATAATTATTTTGCGCTGATAATCTAACACGGTCACTTAATTTGAAACAGATGGAGTCTTATATTCAACTCCTAGTTGACTAAATGACCCAAATAGTTCAGTATAATTTCGAAACCAAAGTTCCTAAATCTAACAATCCAAATACAACTAACACATCATGACCAAATTCAAAAAATCAAATCACGAGCCCTCATAACGCAAGAGGCTATCCTCTCAAGTCTCAGCAACCTCTATTTAGTTTCTAGCTCCTAAAAGAAGTAAAGTCTAACTCGAGATCCTCTAATTCGCCTCGAATGATACCTAAACATTAAGATTTCTTAGATGGCAATGACAATAAGCAAGCAAAGAGTCTCACGATAAATATGCATTCAAAGACTTCTTAATCTCCGGGATTGATTTCATTACCGCTCCAATTTCTCTTTAACACAACAAAAATTCTACTAACAGCTTTCCTTAGCAACTAAAACAAAACTTTACCAATTCAAATAGCACAAATCACAGTACCCAATTATCATGCATAATCTATGGCATCAACAGCCAAAAACCATGTTTACAACCCTAACAAACACGAATTTGCTATTTACATATCCTATTGCATCCGTATACGTTTTCCACATCAAATTCAACCTCAATTAGGTATCAAAATCGAATCAACCTCGCTACCACAGAACTCTATTTTGCTCGTGTAAGTAAATGAATCATCATTTGGAACAGCGGTGCTTGAAAAATCGTGAATTAGCCTAACAGTGACTGTGAATTGGTTAAATTCGCATACAAAATCACAAAAATTTCGAATTTCGAAGATTGTTTCAACTATAGCAGAAGGGTGCGAGTGCGAGCGAGAGAGAAAGAGGACATACGAGCGAAGAGCAAGACCTAGGCTACGCCATTGGAGACGAAATCGAGCAGAGAAGCCAAAACTGTGTGAACTCTGTAACTCAAGTGAAGAGATTTAGGTAGAGGATAAGCTTACTCCTTTCGAACACCTGAATAAATTCACATTTAAAAAATAAATAAACAATATTCATTTCATAATAATTTAACTTAAAATAATGTTTTTATACTAATGAAAAATACGTATTCAATTTTTTTTTTGATAATATAAGTAGCTCTTTTAAACTTTAACTTCAAAAATTACATTAAGTTCTTTCAGTATAAGGGTTGGAGAAGGAATCTGACGATCATACGGTAAAACTCATAATTACCATAAGTAACGCATTTAAATAGTAATTAAGACTTAAACTCTGATCCTAAAATTAGAGTGCGAATAAATCAAATAATAATACTTTGTTAACTCAACTTCAAAATTATATTCAAGTTTTTTTACTACTATTAATCTCTAAGTTGTTATCAAACATAATAATATTTACTTGTGTAATGATACCGTGATAATCAAATAAATACATTGGGTTAAATTAGTATTCATAACAACATATATTTATGTGATAATACTGTAATGATAGATTATCATACTCAATGAAACAAACATTTACTATAACTATTATATATTTTTGTAGTTTCTAATACAATTTAATTCATTAAAGTTAACTAATTACAAAATCTTATGATCTTGATAATATAATTGTAATTGATTAAAAGTTTGAATAAACAGATGTATTCTATAACTAAAGTGAAGAGAAATAAGTAAGCTTTAATTTGATTTAATCCACATTAAAGTCGAAAATGTTGATTTTTTAAAGTCACTATCACATAATAACACTATTTAATTATCACATGAAAATCCTAATATTAAATGGTTGCATCTTTAATTATTATTATTAAATACGCACAATAATTAAAAATTACAAGACATTTGCTTCACTAGATTTTTTCACATTATTTAATTCTGACACGATCCGTACAGTTCTGACAGTGACCACTGAAGATAGTGGCACATGCTCTGCTGTCGCGTCACTGCCAAAACGGACGGCCGAGATCTCGTTTCACGGATAATCAACGGTCGAGATTGAACCTTCCTCTTCCGGTTCAGCATGGTCGGACCCTTATAAAAGATAAAGCCTTTATCTTTTTCGCCTTTTTCTCTCTCTTTCTCGGAGCGAGAAAATTACACTGTGCTTGTCTCTCTCTCTCTCTCAGCTGATTCTGAGCTCAACTCTCTGCTCCAGCTCAGCTCGTTCATGGCGATCTCGGGCTGCGTGTTGTGCGTGACGACTCGTTCCCTCCACTTTCTGGCTTGATTTTGCCGAGCAATTACGGAAATACCAGCCTCTCTCTTAATCCACTGGTTGTGGTGAATGATCCGCGACTGTTCTGAGAAGATCTCCATGGATTTGGGCCTGGTGCGAGTGGAAATACTCTTCCTGGTTCATCGAGAGAGGACATGGAGGTGATTGTGTGGTGTTTCATTATGCTGAGCAGTAATTGCAGTTTCGGTGAAGATGGATTTGGATTGTGATACGAGAGAGTGAGCTCGGAGCTAGGGTTTTAGGTGTTTAATAGAACGAAATTGCATAGTACTATCTGCAAAGGATTGGATATGAAGCTTTCAACATCAGGATTGGGTCAGCAGAGTCATGAAGGTAACTTGTTTTCCTGTCAATTTCATTATTTGCATTGATTTTGCATTTATGTTTCTTAAATTTGTGATTAATTTTGGACGTGTGTATATCAGGCTGTGATTGATTTTGCACGTGAATATAATATGTTTGTGAATTGATTTCATGAAGCATTACAGTATGGTGATGAAATTTGAATATTGATTGATTGGTGTTGTGGTTGAGGGAAATTTGCAAGTGAATTGATGATGGTAGTGATGGCAGGGGAAAATAAGTGTTTGAATTCGGAGCTATGGCATGCTTGTGCCGGACCGCTTGTGTCCCTGCCTACAGCGGGGACCCGTGTGGTCTACTTCCCCCAAGGTCATAGCGAACAGGTTGGCTCATGAGTGCTTTACGTTTGTTTCTTTCTTGTTTTTGATGTGTTTTCAAAGTTATGTAGCTACTTGTGTAGTTATGTGGAGTTTAGCATTTTTGGCTAATTACTATTGCGATTTGAATGGGGATGAACTTGTAGGTTGCCGCCACAACTAACAAAGAGGTTGATGGACAAATACCCAATTACCCTAACTTGCCAGCCCAGCTGATATGCCAACTGCACAATGTTACAATGCACGTGAGTTATATGCTTTCAGAACAGTTCAACAATGTCGGTTTCTGTTTTTGCTGAAACCCAACTGAAATTTATAGTGAATGATTGTTTGTGGAATCTCAGGCTGATATTGAAACGGATGAAGTATATGCTCAAATGACATTGCAGCCTCCAACACCGGTATCCTCTTGGGGTTTCTTGTTCTTAGGTTAAGTGGTGTTTGGAGCTTGTTACTGAGCAATGTTTAAATGTTGCATTTCGTGTTGCTACTTCTAGCAAGAGCAAAAGGACACCTTTCTTCCCATGGAGTTGGGGGCTCCAAGCAAGCAGCCCACAAACTATTTTTGCAAGACACTGACTGCAAGCGATACAAGTACACATGGAGGCTTCTCGGTTCCTCGCCGTGCTGCTGAGAAAGTTTTCCCTCCGCTGGTAGTTTCTTTCCTGTGATTTTGTTGCTTGGAACCACTGAATTATAAGGTTAATACTCCCTTTTGGTGCGGCAGGATTTTGCACAGCAACCGCCTTGTCAGGAACTCATTGCAAGGGATCTACATGATGTTGAGTGGAAGTTTAGGCATATTTTCCGAGGTCAGTAATGGAGTATCCTTTGGCATTAGTATCTTAGGAAGTGTGTAATCATGTGAACATAGTCAGATGGAGGATTTCAGATTGAAGTTAACTGTAATGGAGTGCCATACATTCAACCATTTTTGTATGTAATAACAGTAACTGATGAAAACTGGCTCGCTATTTGGTTTTGGTGTTGAAAACCAGATTTCATTTCATTTTATAGCGAGACTGGTCTCCAATTTCTGGAATAAATTTATAGCTCTGCTGTTGGTAGCTAAAATGTATTTTCTTAATACTACAGGACAGCCCAAAAGGCATCTTCTCACTACAGGCTGGAGTGTGTTTGTCAGCGCCAAAAGGCTTGTTGCAGGAGA
Source organism: Geranium brycei (assembly GCA_036897365.1). Taxonomy (NCBI): domain Eukaryota; kingdom Viridiplantae; phylum Streptophyta; class Magnoliopsida; order Geraniales; family Geraniaceae; genus Geranium; species Geranium brycei. The sequence goes on from JAYMTP010002195.1 coordinate 6,941, forward strand.
TTCTGTCCTTTTCATATGGTATGTATCCCTGTTCATGTTTTTTTCTTTCTGGATTGATCTATATTTGGTTCACGAGGATTCAAATTACTATCTAATATAATAATATTCTGATTGCATGAATTTAGGACTGAAAAGAATCAGCTTCTTTTGGGAATTCGTCGTGCTATTCGACCACAAACTGTGATGCCATCTTCTGTTTTATCAAGTGATAGCATGCACATTGGACTTCTTGCTGCTGCTGCTCATGCCGCTTCAACTAATAGCTGTTTTACAATATTTTTTAATCCAAGGTGCTAGCACTCTTCTAAATTTCTTCTATAATATATGTTGACCCTTTCTGTTTAACATGTTTGTTATGTTAGGGTATATATATATATAATATTTTTGCATACAGGGCGAGCCCGTCTGAGTTTGTCATACCCCTTACGAAGTATGCTAAAGCTGCATATCATACACGGGTTTCAGTAGGGATGCGTTTTCGGATGCTCTTTGAGACCGAAGATTCAAGTGTTCGTAGGTATTATAATATTTCATAGTTCAGTACCAAGTTTGTTTTTCTAAATCATTCTCTTATATGAATTGTATGAACTTGATGTGGGCATATGTATGCTTAGTGAAGTGTCTATAGTGGTGATATTTGGTGGCATCAGGACACTGTATTGTACTATGCATTCAGTGTGTATGGAGTTATCTCCTTACAGCCCATTGATTGGTTATGGATATCGTAGTAAATAGGGTGGTGTGAAATATTAATACTCCAAAGGCTCGTCCTCTGGATGCCATGGTACTTGAGAAATAGGCGCATTGTACATGACACACTAGAATTTCAATCATTTAATTGCAACCAGTGTCTGCCTCGGCTGGTTTGGTTTAGATACAAAAGCTGGCTATAGATTGGGTAGAAGAAGTTGCAGTCTATATGCATGTAGTGTATTCTTCAGTATTTTGACACCAAGAGATTGCTGCCTCTATGTAGCACTACATTCCCATAGTTGTGTATTTACATTTAAAGGTTTATGTGTCAAGGTACATGGGTACGATAACTGGCATAAGTGATCTGGATCCTGTTCGTTGGCCCAATTCTCACTGGCGTTCTGTTAAGGTAAATATGCTGATGTATTATATTTTATATGAAACTTGCACTCCTTAGTTTAACATTCATTTCCCATACACCGAGCTTTATACACATCTATAGACATCTTTCGTTGGGATTATTTTCGTTGGATTTCAACATTTGGAGATGTGTATAAATAATCTCTCACAAACTATTCTCTGCAATATTGTAATTCCTATCTCATATGCTCTGCTTCCTTAAAAAAATAGTTCTTATTGCTTCCTGAAACTTGCTTCATTGACTTTTTTACCCTTTTATATCTGATAACATGATCTAGAAGCAATTTTTTGTCCTGACACGGGCTTTCTCCTTCACAACATGTAGGTTGGATGGGATGAGTCAACTGCAGGTGAGAGGCAACCAAGAGTATCACTGTGGGAAATCGAACCTTTAACAACTTTTCCCATGTATCCATCACTGTTTCCTCTTCGCATGAAACGCCCATGGCATCCAGGAGTCTCGTCTTTGCATGGTATGGTCTAGGTGTTTTTTTTGGGTTATCTTAGATTGACCGGCTCAATTTTTACACACTTCTAGTTCTATGTTTTGACATGCATGCTAATAAAAGTGGATTAATGTCTAGATAAATATATATATATATATATATATATATGTGTGTGTGTGTGTGTGTGTACTTTTGTAACTATAACAATGTACTTAGTTTCTATATATGGTTATTGGTTGAGTGCATGTCTTATTGTTTCCAATAATCCGCTTAAGGGTTTATCTCCTTTGCCTTAGTGTCACTATGATAGTTTCTTCCTCTCTTTATTATTTTAGTATAAGTCAATATGCATAAAATTTGTAAGAGACAAATTAACCACATCAGCATTTGAAATCTAAGCGGCAATATGGAACTTTCATAGGTTAACTCTTGATTATACTTTGTTTCAGAAACATCAGTTATTTTCAGGCAAGCGTGTCTTTTTTTTCCTCCGTTAAAAAAGTTGACTTACTGTACAGTTATTTTAGTAGCAAGCAAACATGCTTGGTTAGTGCACTTGAAGCATGAGCATAAATCTTAATTTTGTAGCTCTTTTTGTCATTTATAGTTTCTTTGATACACATTGATACATGATCTGACAGATTCTAGAGACGAAGCAGCTAATGGGTTGATGTGGCTAAGAGGGAGTGCCGGAGAGCAAGGCCTCAACTCCCTAAATTTTCAATCTGTCGGCATGTTTCCGTGGATGCAGCAGAGACTCGACCCTGTGTTGCTCGGAAATGATCAAAATCAACAGTACCAAGCCATGTTATCGGCTGGTTTGCAAACTGCTGGAGTCGGAGATCCCACGACACAGCAATTTATGCAGTTCCAACAACCCTTACAGTACCTGCAACAGTCAACAGGCCAAATTCCGCTACAGACTCAAACCCAAGTTTTAACCGAGAACCTGCCCGGGCACCTTTTGCAGCAGCAACTCAATAACCAATCCGAGGAACAGGCTCAGAAGCAGCCACATTCGTATCAAGATGCTTTTCAGATGCAAGGTGATCGGATCCCGCACAGGCAGCAGATAAATTTGCCCGCTCCATCATTTCCGAGGCCAAACTTCGTGGATTCTGGAAACAGCACTTCGAACTTCTCTAGGTCGGGTCACTCCCCGATGTGTGACCAGTTAAACCAGCAGGCGTGGAACCCAAACCCGAAGTTTGCCCAATCCCAGGCCAGTGCTTTCACGAACTCCACGTCTCTCCAACCATACCCTGGGAAAGACGCTACTGTGGAACCGCATAATGGTAGCTCGGATATCCACAACCCTACACTTTTCGGGTTCAACATCGACTCGTCCGGACTCCTAGTCCCTCCTACCGCGCCCAATTTCAGCACGTCCAACGATGATGGGTTTCAGAGCTCCCTCTATGGTGGCATGCAGGACTCGCCCGAGCTGTTGCATGCTGTGGGGCAAGTTGACCCGCCAACTCCATCCACAACTTTCGTGAAGGTGCAACCTCCAAGCAGAATATATAAGATATAAATATAATTATATTCCTTCATATTTTTGGGTGTGTGATGTGATTAAGTCTTAACAGGTCTACAAGTCTGGGTCAGTTGGGCGCTCGCTGGACATCACCCGGTTCAGCAGCTACCACGAGCTGAGGGAGGAGTTGGCGCAGATGTTTGGGATCGAGGGGAAGTTGGAAAACCCTTTTAGATCAGGCTGGCAGCTTGTATTCGTTGACAGGGAGAACGATGTGCTTCTCCTTGGAGATGATCCGTGGGAGTAAGTTTCTGTTTCATCACAATCATTTTAATGAAATGTAGTGAACCAAAAGGTCGCGGTTGAAGTGGTAGAGACCTCGTGTAATAAGCACGAGGTCACTGATTCCAATTTTCATGCTGGTGGTAATTGCTATTTAAATTATCGCTGAGGGCAAAATGTGTATATTTGTACAAAAATAGTGAAATTGCCCTTAAAGTTAAGAATTATTTTATAAAACAAAATACATATTTTGAAAAGTTTTTTTTGAAAATATGTTTTAAATAAAATTTGTATTATTAATTTTTGTAATTTCATTTTTTAATAGAATTATTTTTAAGGTAAAAATTATTTTATAGAAATTGTCATTTTTACAAATACATACATTTTACACAGAAAATCATGTTTCTGCCATTTTCCCTAAAAAATCATGATAGTTAAGAGAACATGTTGCTATTTCTAGTTCCTATGAAGTTACCAAATAAAATCTTTGGTGCAGGGCGTTTGTGAATAACGTGTGGTACATCAAGATCCTCTCGCCCGAGGATGTGCATGAAATGGGGAAGCAAGAGGTCGAAGCCTTCAGCTTGAAAAGCAGTGGCAGTGGTGGCCAAGACGACAATGTCGCCTCTGGGTTTCCCCCGATCGGCTCACCCGAATATTGAGGCAAGTACTGTACATGCTGCTCGCTCTCCGACTACAAACATGGATACATATGTATGTTTGTTGACTGCAATTTTCATAGGAATTTCTTGATTTACTGCAACTATCTGGTTACAATTTTCTACATGATATATGTTATATGTATACGCATGTAGTCAACTGCAACTTATAGGAACTACTTAGATTTAGTGACAGTCTCTTGCTACTGTCTTCTACATGGATATGTATATGTAGTGACAGTCTCTTGTTAGTTACAGTCTTCTACATGGACATATTACATATATGTATGTAGACAGCTGGTTTTATAGGAACTACTTGATTTAATGCCATTCTGACTACAATTTTCTACATGGATATGTGTGTGTTTGTTTATGTACACTACTGCAATCCATTGGAACTGTTTGTATATTAGTCCCGGCGAATTTACAATCAAAGTAAACTCGTGCTCATTATGATCGAGCTTGATTCATTAAATCTTCGACTCATGCTTATTATAATCGAGCATAAATCAATGAGCTGAGTTTGATCCAATCTACTAAGGTTCCCAAATCAACTTGTTTGATATTTTTTATTGACTAAAAATATATAAATTGAAAACTAATCGAGTCGAGCCTAGTTCAAGATTGAATATTTCTTTCGAGCAATCTTAAAATAACTATAAATTCATTCAAGTTTCAAAAAAAAAACGTTTCAGAAAAACTATAAATTCCTTCAAGCCCAAGTTAAGCTGAACACTTTTTTCCCCAAGTTGGCTTTCATAAAATTAAACTCAAACTAATTTGGTATTTTTGATAACTACACACATCCTAAGCCATAATTTTACCTTAAAATTTTCTCCTATCAACAACTAATTGCAATATTTTCAATCATTCAAAATTAGTTGGTAATCCAAAATATATTCAAATACAAAAACATGGAGATACATACAGACAATTTAGAAGCATTACAAAACAACACAACTCAGAGGATGATTTTCAACACTACTCATTTTGCAAAGAGGTTAATAAAACACAGGAAGGCCTTGGATGCCCAAATAATTTGAGTTTCAGTACAAATAAACAAAGGAACATCTCATATATGCTACAATGTCACGAGATAAAGCATATAAGCAAAATCAAAGGACGAAACTAAAATTCCAAACACGAAACTGAAAATTGGAAGCTGGGGAGCAAAACCCGACCTAAGATTTATGGCTGTCTTCAGCGGCAGCTGCTTCGAATGTCTCACCAGCAACGAGTTCTGGAACCTCGTCATCATCCTCTTCTTGTATGGCTGCACCTGCATTTGGCGCTTGCTTCTGGAACTGCTCGGCGAGCTTCCTTAGGTTGTCCAAGTTATCAGGGCCTGAAATATTCAGATCCATAAAACCATCACCAACATATTATGTGACATCTGCATAAAGTAGGTAACACTTATCGACAGTGTTCTAAAAAACGACAGGCGCTAGTCGGGAAGAGGGCCTTATGAGGACTAATTTGAGAATAATTGGAAAATAAATAAGATTGAAGGATTAATGGGAAATTATAGAGGATTAATCAGAGAAGTCGGGGATTTTTAGAACAATGCTTATCGGAAACCGAGTGGATTTGTTTTTCGCCCGATAATCCCTCACTACTAAACATATTATATCATGACATGCCATGTCGGTGTGTTTACTTTTCATTTTATTCATCTAATTTTAGTGCCGATGGTTTTTGAACATATATTTCTTTTAAGGATATATTAAATGTCTAATTTAAAACTGTACATATTTCATTAGTTTGAGTGTACAAATGACGCCTTCTTTGAACTATGTTAACCGGGAAGTGCAAATTTGATTAGCTACATAACATTATTATTACGGATTTAGAAGCAAGCAATAACCATGACACATACAATGAGTTACATAACAGTAAAAAAGGAAACATACCCAGCTGGTTGATGATTCCTGGCAGAATGTCTTGTAATTCTAGAAAAAAAAATAAATGTATTAGTTTCTATCAATAATTTATAACTATAGTCATGTGCAAATAGTGCCAAATGGCGAAGACATCACTAACATTCAAATTTGCGGCAGTTTAGTGCCTATTGATCCATTCACTTAACATGCAGTCATGAAGAAACCGATAAAATGTATACCTCAAATAACTAATCCATGAAAGTGTTCACGAGTAAACTTTCCAAATAATTGGGACTAGCAGGACATAACTCTTTTTACTCTCTTTTGGTTTACTGTCTACTGTCTAGTTTTCATTTAGTAAAAGTATTTATTAGAAAATTAAACTAAACATTGAGAGCAGAGTTTAACACCCATCAGCATGAGGACATATACAGCAACCAAATTCACAGCAGAGTACAATATCAAGAAACGCCAGATATTTCTGCAAGCACTAAAATATTTCATTAATAGAGTCGAAAGGGGGTGAGAATGAATACTTTTTGTTTGAGGAACTCCACTAACAACCCAAGTATTGGCAGCAATGGATGCTTGAACTGCAATACCGAACAAAAGTAAGTTAGAATGATGTTGGCAAAGATTGGAGAAGTAAAAATCCAAGAAAAAAAAATGAGATACACGTAAATTCATGAAGGATAGTTCAGACCTTTTGGATTCACAAACTGGATGACCATATCATCCTTGAAAATATTCACTTCTTCGATGGCAGGGATGGTGTTAACTCCGATCCTCTTCAAGGTGCTCTGAAGCCTTTTATCATCAGTTGTTGTGGCCTTGTGAACAGCCTTCTTCTTCCTGATGGTTGGAAACATATAACAAATTGAGCCACAAACTAAAAATTAGAATATTATAACACTAAGTAGACCTAATACATTATTTAGATCCCTAACATAGCCAACTCTGTGCTCTTTTTTCTTGTTGCAACTCTTATGCATATTTGTCATATAGGTTTATGATCATTGTTTCACTAGTAGGATGCAATGACTTTCATTGTAGAGAAAATTATCAAATTCATTAAAACATTATTGATATATTTATAACTATACATGAATCAACGGCAATCATAAAGCCAAACACCCTCATTTCCCTTAAACCCGAGATCCATCCTCAGATCCTCCAAACAATCAACAAAGTCCCCCATCAGACGACAAATAATCCAAGCTCATGACTCTCAAGACTTGAAAAACGAGATAAAACGATAAAACATATTAACAATCCACCACACAAAAAAATAGTGATTCGGCCTTAGTTACACGAACATGAAGTCAGGCACCACATTCCCTTTAAACCCAATATTCATATCCTCTAAACAAACAGACAAATAATTCAAACTCGTGACTCGGAGACTTGAAAAAACGAGATAAGCGTCCATTTCCAGTGATAAAACCCAGTCTAAATCCACCACAAAAACTGGCAATTCAGTCTCAGTCACACAAACTCGCCCATATTAACACATAAACCAAAACAAAATAGCTCGGAGCGAGAGCAAAACCTTCTCACGCTACCCTTTCCGCCCGTGCGGACAGCAGTAGCCATCTTCATCAATTTCTCTCTATCCATCTGCACAGTGAAACACACTCAATCACAAGAAACAACACACCCCAATAAACTACACAACAATCACATCTATAAAAAAAACCCTAAAAATCACAATACAAATTTTCAGCTACCCAACAATCAAATCAAATCAAGTAAAGTAAACCTAACACAAAATTAAACTATAAAACCCCAAAAAACCCTAGCAGAGAAAAGCGCGAAACTAAGGAGACATGCAAAACCTAAAATATCCCATTAATTCCTCAATCAAACCCTAGCTTTCAGCTAATCTATGAGTAAATGAACAATACAAAACCAAATGAAGCTAACAAAAACGAATCAGATTAAACGTTCACCGACACACGATTCACAAAACCTTCACAGATTGGCAAGAAGAGTTCAAAAATCTGGAAAAGAAGGAACCTTGAGAAGATTTGCAGAGAGCGATGGGTTCGGAGACGGACAGTGGACGCCGCTAAGATGATGGTGAACGAGTGAGGCGTACCCTTTCTATTGGAACGCATTATTATATATTTTTACAACCGATACCCTCACATTTCTTCTTAATTGTACTTTTGCCCCTACTTATTTTCTCCTCCTCGTTTTGGTCTATAAACTACTAATGAAGTCCTAGAGAGATGAAAAATATTCATTTAAATTGTTTTTATTCTATAGATGGTTATTTTTAAGAAACTATTTTTCGGTAAAAAATGAAAAAAAAGTATGTTTTATATAGTTTTAAATGAATGATATTTAATTTTAAATATGAATTAATGACTTAAATTTCATTAATAAGATTGAAAATTATTACTATGAATTAGTTCAGTATAGTTGGTCCTGTCTCTCCAACTATTGAGTGGCTTGATGATTCAAAAATAAGATTGAAAAGCAAAAGCTACATAGAATATTAGTTTGATTGAATCCTCACACATTAACAAAATAATGTATTTATTTAAGTAGTTTAAATGTGCTGTCACCAATATCAATAATACAACTTGTATAAAAAGAAAAGGCCCAACACATAGTCAAGCCCAAACTAAACTCTGAGTGGCCCAACACACATTAAGCCCATATCAAATTCTGCCCTAACACACGCTCATTGGATTGATATTTAGGATTTACTCCTTGTTGGATATGTTACTTAATTACTCAAGCTAGTTCGTATGGTTAAATAAAATTTTCAAGTTCGTATTGTTGAATACTTAGTTCGTATTCAATATAAATGAGTTCAAACCAAACTTGATTGAATCCAATCTTTCAAAACCTCTGCTCATTCAGTATGGAATTAGTTATAAAATATTATTCAACATAATTCAAATTAAACTTTAAATTTATACAAGTATAAGATAAAAACTAAACAAATCAAACAGATTCAACCCGAAATCAAACTTTACTATTTTTTTTCAAGCCGAACACTTTTTTTGTGAGAAAATTAAACTCAATTCAGCTCGTTTTCACCCATCACTTACAAGTCGAAGCAATAATTCAGTTCGGCATCAACAAATTGGACCTAAAATACCACAACACAAAGGGTTTTGCGATTGCCAACCCTTAAAAGTACAGAAAACAAAACAAAACATAAGCACATTCAACCAACCACCAAGCAAATATGGGACATACCAAAATAGTTAGGAATACCAATCATCCATGAACCCAACGGGATAAGGAACGGAAATCATTAAACCCACCTTATTGTCATCCTACATAAAGCCTAAAATCCCAAACGGGACAAGGTAGAGGATGGGATCACTAAACCAACCCTAAAGTCATTCCTAAACACAATTAACTACATAAATCCGGTATCCCCAAACCGACGGGGTTGAGGGCAGAAATCATTAAGCCCGCCCCATTGTCATCCTTAAAAACAACAAGCCCCGTGAATTGAGACTGAATGAAACTTCAGGTTAACTGTATGCTGCGTAATTTATCTCTATCAACCCCCATCAATGAATTTCAAATCCAGGTATAAGAGACCATAGATAGCTAACAAATTGAGGAACAAGAAGAAAAAACATCTAAAGTCCTGTTATTCAACAATTCCATGCATCAACCATACAATTCAACATGTATTAGAAATTTCTATTTTGTTTCCATCGAACTGTACAATACAAAAAAGGCATTCTAAAAATACACGAAATAACACACCTGCAATTGTAGTGAAATCACACAAACTCACATGAAGAGAGATTTTTCTTACATTGAGTCAAACCTCAATTTGGCTAAGACCATACCTTTGACAGTCCTTATTGACACCACCAATCTTTGCCAAATTTACAAAAACAAAACAATTCTACACAAGCTACATATGTGATTGTTCCTCTCATAAATTGCAAAACGAGTCCAAAATAAACAAGGAGGCCTAGTTTCACTTCCCCATTGTTATTGTCGCAATTGCTAAATATAAAATTCACCAAGTCCATTTTCTTTGTAAATAAACAAGAACATCTTCTGTTACTAATATGAAAAAAGCACAATGTCTTCAAGTCACATTTCACCAACAAATATACATTAAACATAATTCACACGCCAGAAATCACCAGTCTACTATAACGAATTCCACAAAATCATCATAATAATTATAAAATAAGCATTATCCTAATCATCCACGTTATGGGCCACAACATTGCACAAAAAATATACCCACAAGATATACTGATTCTGTGTCCCCAAATACCTTTTAAACAACAGATACACATCAAGCAAAAGTCATATACAAGAGATCAACAGTTTATATCATTGCTCATGTTCACATAAATTCCATTAACATTCACAGATTTGTAAGTCAAAGTCCACAGAATCATCATAACTATCATAAGAAAAGCATTATCCTAATCATCATCAGTATGGACCACAACATTGTTCAAAATATATCAACCGAACATAATGATTATGTGTATCAATATGTCTCCTAATCACATTTAAACAACAGATACACATCAAACAAAACTCATATACATGAGATCAACAGTCTACACCATTAATCATATTCACATTTATCCACAAAACCAAAACCTATATGTACCAGAAAGTATCATTTTAAAGCATAAATTTCATTACCATTCAAAAAATTGTAAGTCAAATTCCACGAATCATCATAACTATCATAAGAAAAGCATTATCCTGATCATCACTGGTATGGACCACAACATTGCTAAATACAATCCACCGAACATATTGATTATGCGTCTCCTAATCACTCTTAAACAACAGATACACATCAAACAAAACTCGTATACAAGAGACCAACAGCCTATATCATTGAACATTTTCACATTCATCCACAGAAAATCTAATACTTACATATATGTCAGAAAGTATCATTTTAAGCATAAATTTCATTACCATTAAAAAAATGTAAGTCTAATTCTATAAAAGCATCATAACCATTATAAAAGAAGCATTATCTTGATATTCATTGTTATGGACAACAACATTGCTCAAAAACATACACCAAACAAATTGATTGTGTCCTCAAATCACATTTAAACAACAGATACACATCAAGCAACAATCATACACAAGAGATTAACAGTTAATATCATTTATCATATTCACATAGACAGAAAATTTAAAACATACTCCATCAAAATCATTGGAACCATTATATAAACATATTATTTATTCAAATTATAAATATATATAGGAACTTGAGTCATAGATTAGATTGTCAAGTACATACCAGAAAACATCGTTTTAAAGCGTAAATTCCACCAACACATAACAGTAATTACCAAATTATATATACCTTCTCCTCAAGCCTCTTCCTTCGCCTGAGGAGCCTCTGGAATCTTCTCATAACCTAATTTCCCCAGCTTCTCAGGATCGCTGGCAAATTCCTCCTCCTCCTCATCGGCGCTGTCCTCGAACGCATTTCCGTGATCGTACCTGTTGAAGAACACGGACCAGGCCAGGTACATGGTCGCGGCGGTGAGGCCTCCGCACCCGACGCCGAACAGCAGCGCCACGACGACGCTCAAGATGTCCCTGGTGCGTTCCCTGAGGGAGCTGAACTCGTACGGAGTCGACGGGAACAGATCGGGGCTCGTTCGCACCGCGCGCTCGCGCGGGTGGCTGTGGACGGGGAGGAAGCGCCGATCGAAGAAGATCTGAGACGACGGAGCCTTCCTGGGGCCGATCTCGGCGAAGATCGCGACGAATCCGCCGGAGGAGGACCTAGGGTTTGACGGATCGAGCGCTGCGTCGGCGCGGTTGATGGAGAAGGAGTAGGAGGAGATGAACAAGGTCTTGCATGGCCTTCCGGCGGCGGAGAGGGCGAGGATCGAGAGGAGGAGACACAATCGGAGGAGGATAGGCGACGGAGACGCCATGGAAGCGAAACGGAGGCGAGAGAGAGATTGATTTTTCTGTAACGAGTCAACGAGCGTTAAGCACCGAATTTGGGGAAATATAATCCAAGGGCAGACACGTATATATATTCTACTATTTTTGTTTGACGCGTTTTTATATTTTAATCGGGTGTTTCTGTTCTCTAAAATTAACACTATTTCAATAACAAATATATCTCTAAAATTAAACGGTTTAATATTAAGATGGTTCATTTAAGCATTCCAAGTGGTTCGTATATAATTATTGAAAGCGATGGGAATGGACATAAATAAAATAAATAAATATGTGTACATGAAACACGATTAAGAAAAGAAAATAATTATTCAAATATTAGTATTTTGAATGTTTGAAAGGTAACAGTAGGGATTGTTTTAAGAATCGTACTTGAAAAATTGTTAGATTTTGGTTATATGTTTCAACTAATCGATAAATTGCAATTAAGATTGGTATGAGATGGATATTTTGGATCCATAACTAGGTCTGGAATCGAAAATTGTAAAATGTGATTGATGGTTAAGTTTTAGTTTTGAATTTGGGAGAATTATTCAACTCTAGTTCAATTTAATTTTCAAAATTCATAAAGGTCGGTTTACAGGTAAGAACCAAATTGGTCCGCGTAGAGAATGAAGTCCGTGAATTGAATAATGGAGGTCGAAAATGTGTTATTTTTCTTGTATTGTTATTTTGTTTGCAAACATTATATTTCGATTGAATTATAATAATTTTAACATTCACTTTTCGTTAATATTTTTATAATTGTAAATTTAAAGTTTTAGGCTATAAATCATGCTCTAATTCGTCTAATTCAGCGTATAAATTAAAAATCAATTGGTTCCAATTGAGTAAAATTGAGAACCGAACTAAAGAATTGTTGTCGAAACCAAATGTTTCCTCGCATAACGGGTTGATTCTTATTCTAATAACTAGAGAACCGGAGAGTTTGGTCCAACCCGGTCATCAAACTATGCCTTCCCCTATATATGTGTTTATTATAAGTCAAAACTAATAGTGAACATGAAGAATCAAACTAGAATAGTTTATAAATATGTATGACTGTTGATTTTAGAATGCATGTCAAAATTTGAGTCTATACATTATGCAAATTGGAATGTATTTTACTTCATAATGTTCAATTCGGATTAGAAACCAATACTCAAACAAAAAATTCTAATTATTCGAAAATAAGGTTCAAATAAGTAATTACACCAATAGATCGGGCTCAAAATGAAAACATGTCACAAAATGGTTCATCCTTATTCTAATTGAAGAGCCGCCTATTATTGTGTTGAATGTAATCGACACAAAACTCTCCATCGTTTCCGAATCTGGTTTGATTCTGGTTATATATCTTAGTTAATCGATTAATTGTGGCTAAAATATGTTTCTCACAAGTCAAAATGACTGGTAAATGGAAAGAGTCAAACTGATATAATCTATAAGTATAGAATATAACTTTTAATTTCGAATATATATCATATCTATGGTATATATAGCTTAATATTGCATGAAAATTTCAACTAAATTTGAGCCGATAATAAGATTGAATTAAATAAATCATATAACTAGTACAAAGATAATGTTGACCGCCGAGTGCGTGTACAACACGGACTCCACCTCCACACTACTTAGGTTCTCCCCGTCGCTTATGATCACGTCCTTCGACCTGTCCTTCACCTCAAGGTACCTGTCAGGGTGCATCACCCCGACATCCCCGGTGTAGAACCACCCGTTCTTCATGACCTCCGTCGTGTCCTCTAAGTCCTTGAAGTGCCCCAGCATCACCGTCGCGCCCCTAACGACGATCTCCCCCGTTGTCTTCCCGTCGCACGGGACCTCCTCCCCAGTCTTTGCATCCACCACGGCTAAAGCGGTAAGGGCGTGCGTGCGTGCGCACGCCCTAGTGCGCCTTCAGCCTCGCGC
>JAYMTP010002196.1:0-20655 GCA_036897365.1 Geranium brycei
AAAACCCCCCCATGAACCAACTTCTCTTCTTCGCCGTCGCCAGCCACAACCTCACCGTCGTAGCCGCCGACGCCTCGTATACCAAACCCTTCCTCACCTCAGTCGTGGTCGTCGGGCCCGGCCAAACCACCGACGTCCTCATCTCCGGCGACCAACCACCGTCCCGGTACCACATTGCCGCCAGAGCCTACCAGAGCTCCCCACGCGACCAAAAGTTCGACAACACCACGACGACAGCAATCCTCCAATACGAACACGCCACCTGTCCCGAAAAACGCGGATGTCCCGCCACGTCAGCCACTCCCGACCTCCCGCCCCACCACGACACCCCGACCGCAACCGCGTTTTACCGGAAATTCCGGAGCCCAAGAGAAACGGTGGTCCCCACCGAGATCCACGAGAGCCTGTTCTTCACCGTCGGGCTCGGGCTCGTCGACTGCCCCGGTAATTTCGGGCCGGACCGGTGCCGGGCCCCGAACCGGACCCGACTTGCCGCCGGCGTCAACGGCGTGTCGTTCGTGCTTCCGTCGAAGTATCGCTGCTCGAAGCTCACCGGCGGGGGATTCCGGGGGTTTTCACGGCCGATTTTCCGGCGAACCCGCCGACGAGATTCGATTACACCGGCGAGAACGCGAGCTGGTCCGTGCACCGGCCCGTGCCGGGGACGAGGCTGTACAGGCTCAAGTACGGATCGACGGTCCAGATCGTGCTGCAGGACACGAGCATCCTGACGCCCGAGAGCCACCCGATTCATCTCCACGGCTACGATTTCTTCGTGATCGCCGAGGGTTTCGGGAATTTCGATCCAATAACCGATTCTTCTAAATTCAACCTCGTGGACCCGCCGAAGAGGAACACCGTCGGAGTTCCGGCGAATGGGTGGGCGGTGATCAGATTCGTCGCCGACAATCCAGGTAATTAAAAATTACCGATTGACTTAATTACATTTTTACTAAAATAGACGATTTTTTTCCGGAAAAAACAGGGGTTTGGATGATGCACTGTCACTTGGACGTGCACATCACGTGGGGTCTCGGCATGGCGTTCCTGGTGGAGGACGGGGTTGGGGAATTGCAGTCCGTTGAGCCTCCGCCGTTAGATTTGCCACCGTGTTGTGCTCGTCGTCAAGACAATCGGATCATGGGACGTTTCTGTATTATCCTCGTATTGTTTAGCGAACCGGTGTTCGTTTTTCCCTGCAATTGGGGAAATTGGTTTTGTTGCGCTGTTCGATTTCTGATATATGAACCGGGTCTTGAAGGCAGACCCGAGATGTACTCTTCGGATCTTGATTATTGATGATGTAAATTTAATCCAGTGTTGGTGATAAATTAACGTTTATTTCAGTATACGTGTATACGACTCTGTTCTTGTTCTTGTTTCGCGGTTGATTGTCCACCACACTAAAAAAAATTAGAGTACGTGGTCTTTATTTTTTTCTTTGCTTGTCTTGTACAACGCTCCAATAGGGAGCAAATCAAAAACAAATTCGCTGGTGAAACCAACCCCAATTGCACAAAAAATGCTATCGGCTTGTGTCTGTTAGAGTATAAAACTATAATTAGTTATTTAATTATGAGCTTAAACTTTTAGTTCAGTTGGTCATTTAATATGGTATCAAAGCTTGTACTTGGCAAACATGAGTTCGTATCTCAGGACATGCAAAAATTTATTTTTATTAAACTCTTTTTTTTATATTTGACAAAAAGGCTCTACTTTTATTTTAAATGGACCTTTATAAATATTTTCTTCTCAAAAAACTCTCTAACTTCTAACGGGCTCCTCAATCTCCTCTTCTAAAATTAACGATAAATGTTGAGTTTGAAATTAAATAAACCCCGATATTTTTACAAAGTTGTGACCATTTGAGCCGAAATACGTGGCCCCAGTAAACGGTGATAAAATAAGGTCATGGATGAAAAGAGGCGATAACGTGAGGGGGCACGTATGGATAGAGGTCCGAGTTCCCAGTGCCAGGGAAAGCGAGCATCGTAGTATCGTACCCACCCACCCACATGTTATGTTGAAGTTAATGTTATTGTTGGCTTTATTAATGTCTGCTGCGGTTCGGGAATCTGAAAGGCCACTGCTGAGGTTGCTACTCTTATGATTATGACACATCCAGGTCCACCACACCAACTATACATGATCTGGTCGAGCCACGTGGCGCACATGCACGCCCCTGTAACGGCAACGGATTGGATTGAATCTTGACGAGGACAGTCGACATTCACACCGTACCGGAAGAGCAATTGGATATGCCTCAGCCGCTCCCCAAAAGCACCAACCACACGATCGTGTGTTCGATACTCCTAGTCACGATCATGCACGTTTATTCATTTATTTTCATGGGGACCAGAGTAGAGTCTGTGAAATTACCATAATACCCTTATAATTAGTAGACTTAATATCATAATAATTTCAAGTTTTTAGATTTATTTAGAAACTTACATTCTCGTTCTTATAATGTAAGTGTTTGAGTGAGTTTCTTTTTTTGGAAAGAAATCACTTCATTAAGCAATATCATTATCAACAACCAAGAGAGGCTGAATTAACTAAAAAATGAGCAACAAAACGTCAAACGAAACCTAAGCCAAACATGCAGGCCATTAGCATCTAAGTTAGTCAGAAACCTCTAACAATCAAACCAACCAAATTTAAAACATGCTCCTGACCACAAATTTGACCCACTATTACTTGGCAATTCTATTCGATCTCCTCCCATCAACATTGCTCATAGCTAACCAGCCGAGACCTGCCCGAATACCCAAAGCCTCAACGATGGCTGAATTAACCACCCCGCAAACCGAGCTACACTTAACTCCCAGAAACCCTCCCACTCCCGTTCCTGACCATTTGAATGAATAACTTAATTATAAACTCTTACAAGATGAATTGTGTACTTTGTAAGAGTTCTCGTGATGAG
Source organism: Geranium brycei (assembly GCA_036897365.1). NCBI lineage: Eukaryota > Viridiplantae > Streptophyta > Magnoliopsida > Geraniales > Geraniaceae > Geranium > Geranium brycei. Next base: position 2,927 of record JAYMTP010002196.1, read on the forward strand.
ATTATGTACTCTATTTTTTCTCATGAAATGAAATGTAATTTTTTTAAACGATGAAAATACCCTTTAAATTAAGAATTACTTTTTTAAAAAAATAAATATTTTTAAGAATTCTTTTCTAATTTTATTTTCTTACTAAAATTTGTAATTTAAATTTTTAGTTAAATTATTTTTACAACTATGTTATAAAAATATTAATTCTTAATTTCATGAAAATAAATTTAATTTTTATAAAATGAGACTTAAAATTAACAAGCGTGGTTTTCGAAAGAAAAAGAACAAGCGGGGATTTCCATCTTTTAGTTTTAATATTTATTTTCTCATGCATATTCATATTCTTCTTTTTTAAGGAAAACAAATTTTATTTAATAAATAGTAACTAACCTGGCATCAAGTCGGACATCTGTAATTACAAATGGACAGTCCCTTCATCATAATCTCGGCTACTGTTTAGTTAAAACAAACTTGATTAATTCGTGAGCTTTTTCATTACAGGAACGAGGAGCAAAAGATAAAGAAAAATGTAATCCGAGAGCTCAGAGAATGCGCCCACAGTCTTAGATAATCCCCCGAACATGTTTCTAGTATGTTTCCCTTGTTGGACATGGTCCACCACCCTAATGCAGTCAGATTCAAACTCCACCTCCGTCCAGTTCTTTTCTTTTGCCCATGATAAAGCCTCACTGACACTTACGGCTTCCACCTCTTCGGAATGGAGATGACCCAAAAAGCGTGTACAAAGAGTTCACACAGTTTGACTTTCCGAGTCCCTGCAGACAAGCTTTACGCTTCAGTTCTCCCTCTCTGCATATACTGATTTTTGTTAATTGCATCCAAAAATAAATAATTTGTTTGTAAATTATTAAAAATCATTAAACATGTTATTAGTATTTTAGAGATTAATCAAAACCGCCGAACTTTCGGCCCAAACAAAATAAAAAAAAAAATTCAAGGGCAAAGACGGTAATTCACGAACCAAAGGCACATGCGAGGTTTATAATACAAGGGGCGATAGTTACGTGTCAAGAAAATGATAAGAGGACACGAATAAATCCTGAAACATCAAGTGACACGTGCCGAGAGGTACGGACCCCGAAGCACCCCGACGCGACTGGAAATCTGCCACGTCATCGGACACCCATTGGGCCAATATTATAATTATCAGAACTATCCAGACAAGCCTATAAATATCTCCACCACCTCGCTGTCGCAAGATCTTTTCAATTCCTATACTGTGAGCAGCTCAAGACGGAAACAAAAATTTCAGAAGAAAATTTGCAGAATCTGGAAAGGCAGAGCCAGAAAGATCTGAAATCGCATCTCTCGAGAAGACGAAGGTTTTGATCGGAGGACTGTTTTTTCTTCCCCAACTCGCATGTCGTCGGAGGTTATTGAGAGGTTGGTTGTGTTTTGCTCGCTTCGTTTCTCCATTTTTGTTTGTGGGTTCTTGGATTTGGAATCTGGATTTTTGGGTTGATTTACTGTTTGGTTACTTGAAATGAACTGGGCTTTTTATTTATGATACTGTGTGGTTCGTGGGTTTGGGGCAATTTTTGATTTGAGTTGGATTTAGCAAGCATTGATAGTTAGGGTTTTAGAATTGGGATTTTTTGTTCTGGGTTTTTTTGTTGTGCTTTTTTCTTGTTGAGGTTATGTTTGGTTGCTAGGAAAACTGTTCTGGAAAAAGGAGAGTAGAATGGTCAGTTTCAGGAAAATTTATGTTTTTTTTGTTGTTTTTCCCGTCTCTTGCTAGTAATTTCATTTCAGTGTTTTGGTATTCAATTATTTTTGTGATCTGGGCAATGATGGTTTAGTTCAAATTGAGTTTGTTTTATTGCCTTTTCTCTGTTCTATTCAATTGTTTTCACAATAAGGGTAAAGGTGGTTTAGTTCAAATTGGGTTTGTTTTGTATATCTTAGTGAAGATTGATTCAGGGGAAAAATCTATATTTTCTTGCTTTCAGCTCTTTGGTTGATGACTGAATTGTTTAGGTTCTGTTGAAAATAGCAAGCAAGTATGGATATTATTGTTCAATGTTCTGATGTAGCTTCTTTGTGCCTTCACAGGAAGAGGAAATCACGTGGTAAGCGTGATGGATCCAAATCCATAGCAGAAACGCTTGCCAAGTGGAAAGAACTCAATGAGCAGATCAATGCCAACAAGAACAGTGACAAACCAGTACCAGTTCGTAAAGTTCCCGCCAAGGGGTCGAAAAAGGGATGCATGAAAGGTAAAGGAGGGCCTGAGAACTCGCGTTGTAACTACAGAGGCGTCCGGCAGAGGACTTGGGGAAAATGGGTGGCTGAGATCCGGGAGCCTAACCGAGGGAGCAGGCTTTGGTTGGGAACCTTCCCAACTGCTATTGAGGCTGCTCTTGCTTATGACGAGGCTGCAAGGGTCATGTACGGCCCCAATGCTCGCCTCAACCTCCCTAGTGCCTCGAACTCATGCTCTTCTAGCTGTTCAGTTGGAAATTCACTTGGTTCGGACTATACCACGACGACTTCAAACCATTCTGAAGTTTGTGCATTGGAGGATTTGGCGATTCAGCCTCTCGCTGATCATGTCAAACAGGAATATGGAGAATATGGAGAAGGTGAGTCAAGAATTAGAGCTCTTCCTCGAGTTCCTGAGGAGTCGCTACCTGGTATGATTAAGCCAGATATTAAGAATGAGTCTGTATCTGTGGATTACAACCAGCAAAAGCAAGACCATCTACCTAGTATTGGTGAATTTGATCTTGGCCAAGATCTATTGCAAAACTTCTCATTTGATGAGATGTTTGATGTGGATGAGCTCTTAGGGGCAATAGACAACATGCCCCTCTCGGGTTTAGGGCAAGAAATGGGATATAATGAAATGGGTTTCTCTCTTGATGACCAGAAACCATCAGACCTATCATACCAGCTGCAGAATCCGGATGCCAAGTTGCTTGGAAGCCTCCACCACATGGACTCAGCGCCCTCGGGTTTTGATTATGGGTTCGATTTCTTAAAACCCGAGAGAGAGGTGAATGGACATAACGGGCTGGATGAGGAAGGGTACTTTGATGTAGATTTATTTGGTTCTGGGTTTTGAAGCAGATGAAAGATGATGTCTCATTACTTGGTTTGGTGTTGGTGCTCTCTGGAGGTTGAATCTAAGGAACAGCAAGTGTTGAACTCTTCACTTTTCTACCTTTTTCTTTAGGGAGCAGAAAATGAGCTGATTCTTTCTCCATACTTATTTTTGTGAGGAATTTAGCTTACAGAACATGAACATAGTAACATCATAGTGTTTTCTTTTCTCTATGTTTTAGGATTTTTTGTAGATACTTGTATCATACAAGCACGTAGTTCATCATGTGACTGGTAAAAAACATTATGTACAGAGCATAGTCTCGAAACAAGAGAGCTTCAGTATATGTTTCTTCCCTCATGTTTTAAGATTATTTCAAGTGATATTATTCCTAATTTATGTTTTATTGGAAATTTTACTTCATTTCACTTTATTATTTGGTGTAATTTTATTTTAATATTAGATCGTTTTCCCTATTTACTCTTAAATCTATCTTATCTAAATATCTTGCTGAGTTTCGAATTCAAGTAAACATGTCTTACCTAAATATCGTGCTGAGTTTTGAATTCAAATATGAAGTTAGTAAGTGAACAGTGTTAATCAATGCCCACACTCAAACTGATTGTAGGGTATGTAGGTAATAGTTAAAAGATATTTAACATATGGTATGTAGGTAATAGTTAAAAGATATTTAATGTTCAAATTTTCATGAGTGTCCTTTTCACCAAATCATCTTTCCTTTGTATTTCATTTCCCTGTTTTCTTCAATATCTGCAAAAAATTTCAATCTTAAATTTACAACATCAACAAGCCTTTTTGCAATAAGCACTGAATTAACTCAAAATTGAGAACTTAAATCAACAATTCTATTTACTCAATCGTAAAATTTATAACTACAATTTGTCTCATCGGCAAATATTGATGAGATATATAACCTCAAACACAAAAGTAGTTCAATTTGTGTAGTACTTAAACCTCAACCTCATCAACTTGACATTCAAGTAAAAATACCACAGTTTTGCCTCGACCCGCCATTGGTGGTGTTACCGTATTAGTATATTACGATAAATCTTTGAATTAAAAAATAATTTTTTTTAATTATATTAGTATATTACAATAAACTATTTAAATGAAGAAAAAATCAAAACTTTTAAAAAATTGAAATGATAGAAATCTCTTCAAAGAAGTTATCACGTGGCAACGGGAGGATTTTTCTTTTATATATAGATTTTTTTATTATTTAAGCAAATCATTTCAATAATATATTTAAATTTTTTATGTAAAACGTTAACATAGTTTTTTGAAAAATATTTTTATTTTTCCTTCTAATTGTGAGACGTTGACATTATCTTGCTAGCACTAACCTTTATGCTTAAGAGATCACTGATTTCAATAGTATTCTAGTAAGAGTTTGACTAATAATAATATAGTTAACATCGAAGCATTTGCATGGGATTTTGGAAATTGAAGTAATTAAATTGTCATAAATTCACCTACTTTTTAACACTTTCCCAATGTCAATTAATTACTTCAACGATAGTCACATTTTATAATTTACTTGAGTTCCACAGAATTGAGACATTTGGCTTATATGGTTGGAGTACATAGTACGAAAATGAGATTACAAGCATTGGTATTAAGTGAGAATTGAAAAAATAAGGATGTTTATAAAGAAATAATTAGTAAGAGATAAAAAACTTGGAAAAGACATAATTTTGTGCATTTAAAAAATTTGAATAATAGCGAGGACATTTTAATCACTTACATCTAAAATAGACTAAAAACTAATAGAATTATCGATTGCGCTTTGTGCACATAAATATGATCTGAGTGGCGGTTCGAACTTCTGACCTAATTAATCCTACTCTTTTGAAAAAGAAAAATCATGATTGTAAATCATTACAATGTGTACAATCTTTATATGTAATTTTACTAGAAACGAGAAATTTATTTATATATTTTATTTGCTAATTAGATTTGTTTGTGACAGAAGTTAAATTATTATATAACTTGCAGTTACAAAAACATAAAGTCTGGTTTTAATTAGTGAGTGGATGCAAACTGAAACTTTTATTCAATAAAAAATTATTTTAATGGATGGTTACAAAAGAGAAATTAAAATACAGTTTCTCTTCAAAAAAAAAAAACTAAATACAGTTTCAAAAACTTTACAAAAAATTTCACTTTCTAGTTGTCTTGTACAAAAAGTCACATTTCTATATATCCGTTATATATGATACGTTTATTTGACTACTGTTTTATAAAAGTTGCAAATATGTATGAAATTTTTTTTAACTTGATGAGATTTTAAAAGAAGAGAAATATGCGTCAAACTCGAGTTTGATTCGTTTATTAATGATTCGATCGAATTGACTTGTTCATTAAAATGGCACAATTTTACTAATTTAAAAAAACACTAATTGCGTATTAACATACCTATAAATATAAGATAAAATAAAATAATATATTACACTATAATGTTTTTGTAAACGATTTGTTAATGCTAAAAATGTGGTGTGAATTGTGATTGTGAACTTTGTTTTTTCGAAAATAATATTAAGAATATATAACGAAATTATTTTAATAATATTAATAATTTAAAAATAACGAAATTACTCTTAATATTAAGAATTAATTTATAAAAAAATTAAAAATAAATACTTTAATATTGTTTTCCTTTTTTATTTTCTAACTAAAATTAAAATTTGTATAATTAAAATTTAGTTAAAAATTATTATTTTAAACAAATTTAGTTATTTTTATTAAAAAAACATATGTTTTCATGCATTTACTCGCCTAATTTCAGAATATAATATTGACTTTGAAACAATTCATATCTAAAATAGCGTAGCCCACTTAATATTATTCGTGCTCAATTACTTCTGATTTATAAAATCAACCCTTAATAGAAGTAAAATCAACATTACCTCAAAATTAGATTGTTTAATTTATATTCACAAGTAATTAATTATAAGATTCCGGGGGTTTCATAAATGGAGGAGACCACGTGAATAATTTGCTAAAAAAAGAAAATCTATGTGTCGTCTTCTAGAGAACTCTTGTTCCTCTCCCCGCCAATTTTACGAGTCGTGTAGCAGAAATTTTCTATGGAGGGTGTCACTGATTTTCACAATCCACACGAAGCCCATCTCTCCTCGAGCTTGTGTATATATACATACATATATATATATAATATCAGTCTCTGCAACATTTTTCTCCTCAACACACCCAGATAGATAACACAAAACAAAACCCATTTCTTAATCTGACCCATTTTGGGGATTGAGTTCGAATTCGAGCTCGGTCCGTGCAGATTTTGTGGGAAACGATTTGTGGGTTCTGGGTAGAGGCTCGATTCTGAGCTTCGATGGAGGGTGGTGATGTTCATAGAGTGAGTACTGGGCTGAGATCAGGGAGCACCACCTTTTGGAGGAACAGTTTCGAGAGGTCTACTCGGGACGAAGACGACGAGGAGGCTCTGAAATGGGCTTCGCTCGAGAAGCTTCCCACTTACGACCGGTTGAGGAAGGGGATTTTGACCACACCTGGAGGCGATATCAGTGAGATTGATGTGCGCAATCTCGGGTTGGAGGAGAGGAAGAGCCTGGTTGAGAGGCTGATCAGAGTTGCTGATGTGGATAATGAGAAATTCTTGCTCAAACTCAAGCAACGCATTGATAGGTAATGGAGATTCTTTTACTTTTGTTTTGGCCTGATGAAATGAAATTTTCCCATGCTTTCTCGGCTGCCAAACGGATTATTGGGTTTTTGAGGATATGGGTTTTGGCTGTTAGGTTGTGCTGGCCTTGTAAAATTTTCCCTTGCTTTCTCTGGCTACCAAACAGATATTTTGGTTTTGAGCATCTGAGTTTTGACGGTTGATTTATGTTGGCCTTGTAAAATTTTCCTTTGCTTTCTCGGCTACCAAACAGATTTATTTTGGTTTTGAGGATATGGGTTCTGACTGCTGGTTTATGTTGGCCTAGTAAAATTTTCTCATGCTTTCTTGGCTGCCAAACAAATGAGCATATGGGATTTGACTGTTGGTTTGTGTTGGTCTTGTAAAATTTTTCCTTGCTTTCTTGGCTACCAAACAAATATTTTGGTTTTGAGAACTGTTGGTTTGTGTTGGCCTTGTAAAATTTCTCTTGCTTTCTTGGCTGCAAAACAGATATTTTGGTTTTGAGCATCTGGGTTCTGACTGCTGGTTTATGTTGGTCTTGTAAAATTTTCTCATGCTTTCTTGGCTGCCAAACAAGTATTTTGGTTTTGAGCATATGGGTTTTAGCTGCTGGTTTGTGTTGGCCTTGTAAAACTTTCTCTTGCTTTCTTGGCTGCCAAACAGATATATATTTTGGTTTTGAGTATATGTGATTTGACTGTTAGTATGTGTTTTGGGGTGTGATTCAGAGTTGGAATCGATATTCCTTCGATCGAAGTAAGATTTGAGCACTTGAACGTTGAAGCAGAAGCTAAAGTTGGGAGCAGAGCTTTGCCTACATTCTTCAACTATACTGTTGGTATGATTGAGGTATGAACCCCCAAATCCCATTTCAGTGATGCTTGCTCAATTTAGAATTAATTACAAAAAAATGTTCGATTCAGCTGCTCGGATCTCTTGGTGTTCATGTTTTTTAAGAGCTTAGTTTAGGTGTTATCAGTGTTTTGTGCACTAAGCATTTCTCGTGTTTTACTTTTATATCCCAAAGGATTTCTTGAGCTATCTTCACATACTTCCGAGTAGAACGAGACCCTTTTGCATTCTCCATGATGTTAGTGGAATCATCAAGCCATCGAGGTGAGAATTTGGGAAGTGGCGCATGTTACGAACTTCATAGAGTTGAGTCAATTCAATCTGTTTCTTACTTGTTTCTTTCCATTGTTCACAGGATGACTTTACTTTTGGGACCTCCAAGTTCAGGAAAGACCACCCTCTTGTTGGCTCTAGCTGGAAAGCTTGATAAAAACCTAAAGGTTCAACAATTTTTTTAGTGCCTTCATTTATAAAAACTTCAAATCTTCCAAATAACCCCAAATTATTCAAACCAAGCAATGTATTGTGCAGGTTTCAGGAAGAGTTACTTATAACGGCCATGATATGCACGAGTTTATACCCGAAAGAACCGCTGCCTATATCAGCCAACACGACCTCCATATAGGAGAATTGACTGTGCGAGAAACGTTGGCATACTCAGCAAGATTCCAAGGAGTTGGATCTCGATATGGTCAGTCAACACCTTTGTACTATCAGATTATAACTTATTTCACGCGTTTATTATACTCACTATTATAATGATAATCTGCAGATATGTTAGCAGAGCTGGCGAGAAGAGAAAAAGCTTCCAATATTAAGCCCGATCCTGACATAGATATGTATATGAAGGTATTTTTAGTACAAAATATGAAATTTACGTGTTGTTGAGTAATCTAATGAACAATTATTGAACAAATGTTTTTTGGGTTATGCAAATTCAGGCATCATCAGTAGAGGGCCAGGAGGCAAGTGTGGTGACAGATTATACCTTAAAGGTACGAATATATTCAATTGTATGATTATCTAATTTCCATAATATCAACCACATTTTCTTATTACCTCTTGTAACAATACAGATTTTGGGATTAGAAGTCTGTGCAGACACCATGGTAGGGGATGAAATGCGAAGGGGCATCTCTGGCGGACAAAGAAAGCGAGTCACAACTGGTAAAAGCAGCTCACAATATGATCCTTATTAATTATAAGTTTTAAGTCTGGTTTATAACATATCACATTGATTAAATACATCACTAGGCGAAATGCTGGTTGGACCATCCAAAGCGTTGTTCATGGATGAGATATCTACTGGTTTGGACAGCTCAACGACTTTTCAAATCGTGAAATCGCTCAAGCACTCCATTCACATTCACAATGGAACTGCCGTCATCTCTCTCCTCCAGCCACCACCAGAGACGTACGATCTCTTTGACGATATCATCCTCCTCTCCGATGGCCAGATTGTTTACCAGGGTCCGCACGATCAAGTGCTCCCCTTTTTTGAGTCCATGGGCTTCAGGTGTCCGGAGAGGAAAGGCGTGGCGGACTTTCTGCAAGAAGTACATACATATATATAAACTGTTGCTCATTAATCCCTTAAAGGGGGTATGTTAAACTTAGTTTGTGACTTGTCAATTTTATTGCAGGTGACATCAAAGAAAGATCAGAAACAGTATTGGGCTCAAGCGGACAATGCTTACCGGTTTGTCACTGTCACTGAGTTTGCTAGGGCGTATCATTCATTTCATGTAGGACAGGAAGTTCGGAACCAGCTTGCAAGGCCATACGACAAGACAAAAAGCCACCCGGCAGCTTTGACCACCACCAAGTATGGTGTTGGAAAGAAGGAATTGGTTAAAGCTTGCATCTCAAGAGAGTACTTGCTGATGAAGAGGAACTCATTTGTGTACATATTCAAGCTCAGCCAAGTAAGTACTAATCATTTATTTCATTTTGGGCTTCTATGTTCTTCAATCCATTTATTTATTTATTTTATTTTCTTCTTGCAGCTTGCAATAATGGCTGTAATTACAATGACAATCTTCCTAAGGACTGAGATGCATCGGACATCAATAGTTGATGGAGGTCTCTACGCGGGTGCTTTGTTCTTCACTGCCATCAACATCATGTTTAATGGAGCGGCAGAGCTAAACATGACCATTGCAAGGCTTCCCGTCTTTTACAAACAGAGAGACTTCCGGTTCTATCCTTCTTGGGCCTACGCGCTCCCCTCAGTGGTCCTCAAGATTCCGCACTCGGTCATAGAAGTTGCTGTTTGGGTTTTCATCACTTACTATGTCATTGGGTTTGATCCAAACATTGGAAGGTAGAGAGCTATAAACTCCTATTTTTTACAGGGAAAATTTCAAAAAACTCTCCTTATATTGTTACAGTTTTGGAGATAGTCTTCCTATGCTATTTTTGTTGCAAAAACTCTTTGATAACTTGTAATTTTTGCACCGTTAGTATAAATCCGTTAAAAGAGACGTAAAAACTCAAAATATATTTTTAAATTCCAAAATTACCTTTCACCACTTAGTGTACACAATTTCGGAATTTTGAATATATTTTGAAATTTCCGTCTCTTTTAACGGATTTATACTAATGGTGCAAAAGTTTACAAGTTAATAGAGTTTTTTGCGAAAAAAATAGCATAGGGATACTATATGCAAAACTGTAACAATGCAAGGAGAGTTTTGCAATTTTTCCTTTTTTTAAACATGTTTTGTTACATTGTAGTTGATATAAACTATTTTGTGTGTTATTGTTGCAGGTTCTTTAAGCAGTACTTCATATTGTTTCTTGTGAACCAGATGGCTTCGGGATTATTCAGAACGATTGCTGGTGTGGGTAGGGATTTGATTGTTGCTAATACATTTGGATCTTTTTCCCTGCTCCTACTCTTCACCTTGGGAGGCTTCGTTCTTTCTCGAGGTATGGTACCTAACAAGTAAGCTACACATCTTCATTTTATCTCACAATTTTAATCATTTATGTGTTTTTCCCTTCACATTTGATTCTTCAGATGATATAAAGAAATGGTGGGTTTGGGGCTATTGGGTTTCTCCTCTGATGTACGGACAGACGGGAATAGCAGTCAATGAGTTCCTATCAGACAGCTGGAGTCACGTATGTTTGTCAAATTTTCCACGCATAGATTTTTGTACGCTTTACTATTGATCAGACCAACGATATCACAGATTTCCTCAACAATTGAAGGTTATACCAAATACAACGGAGCCACTTGGAGTCTTGGTGCTGAGGTCTCGCGGGTTCTTCACACAAGCATACTGGTATTGGCTTGGTGTTGGAGCATTGGTTGCATATATGCTTGTATTCAACGTGCTCTATGTTGCTGCCCTCACTTTTCTGAACCGTGAGTATTCTAAAGATTGAGCTTTTGAGTTTTTAATATGTGATCATTTTTTATCAATGACCGATAAAGTAACAACCATCATTTTGCAGCATTGAAGAAGCCTCAAACTTTTATACCCAACGAATCTGAAAAGAACGAGCATGGAAGCAGAACTGAAAAAGCTAGGCAGATAGAGTCTCATCAAAACCAAAGGAGAGGAATGGTTCTTCCATTCCAACCGCTTTCCTTAACCTTTGATGATGTCATGTACTCCGTTGACATGCCACAGGTAAATTAAGTAGTACAAAATAGCAATGTGCTTGAATGAAGCTTTCAAGCTAAGTAGTAAATAGAGGTGATATTTATTTGCAGGAAATGAGAAATCAAGGTCTTCAAGAGGATAAACTAGTGCTTCTGAAGGATGTGAGCGGTGCTTTCAGGCCGGGAGTCCTTACAGCTCTGATGGGCGTCAGTGGCGCTGGCAAGACCACCCTTATGGATGTTTTGGCCGGTAGGAAAACAGGTGGATACATTGAGGGAAATATAAGAATATCCGGGTACCCAAAGAAGCAAGAAACGTTTGCTCGGGTTTCTGGATACTGTGAGCAAAACGACATCCACTCTCCTCATGTTACCGTCTACGAGTCCTTGCTTTATTCTGCTTGGTTGCGTCTACCCCAAGAGGTTGATACCAAGACCAGGAAGGTCAGTACAATTTGTGTATATAGTTAATTTACAAAAAGAATGATAAGCGCTTGAAAGTGAGTATAAAATCTGAATATGGTTACAGGAGTTCATTGAAGGGATAATGGAACTCGTGGAATTGAATCCGTTGAGGCAATCGATAGTAGGGCTGCCTGGTGTGAGTGGTTTATCAACCGAGCAGCGGAAGAGGCTAACAATTGCGGTGGAGCTAGTGGCAAACCCCTCGATCGTGTTCATGGATGAGCCTACTTCGGGTTTAGATGCAAGAGCCGCTGCAATTGTTATGAGAACAGTTAGGAACACTGTGGACACGGGAAGAACAGTCGTGTGCACCATCCATCAGCCTAGCATTGACATATTCGAAGCATTCGATGAGGTAATGCTATGAGATTATGATAAATATGAGTCGGCACTTCAAATTCCAAGTTTATTTGATGGATTTTGGATGGAAACTATATTGTAGTTATTCTTAATGAAGCGAGGAGGGCAAGAGATTTATGTCGGACCGCTTGGTCGCCACTCTTGCCATCTAATAGAGTATTTTGAGGTACATACAAATCAAAAGTTCTTCAAATACTTAACTTCATTTCATTTTTTAATTCCTTGGGCGTGCACATTTTGTTTCAGGGAATCGAAGGAGTCACTAAAATTAAAGACGGGTATAATCCTGCAACTTGGATGCTGGAAGTCACCTCTCCAGCTCAGGAGTTGGCTTTGGGGGTTGATTTTAATGATATATACAAAAAATCAGATTTGCACAGGTAAGGTTAACTTAGATTACTTGCGTCTCAAGTTAAAGACAAAAAAATTACTTAACTTAGAGCTATGCTTATGTTTGTTCATAAACCTAGTTTGACACATTTTTCAGGAGGAACAAAGCTATGATACGTGAACTGAGCAAACCTCCACTGGGTCTCGAGGATCTTTACTTCCCAACTCAGTACTCTCAGTCTTTCTTCACTCAGTGCATTGCTTGCTTATGGAAACAGCGCTGCTCGTACTGGTGCAACCCGACTTACACTGCTGTGAGGTTTCTCTTCACAGCCTTCATCGCCTTGATGTTCGGGTCAATGTTTTGGGACCTGGGAACCAAAAAGTAAGACAGATTATGAATTATTACATCGAATTCAAACTCATATCAAGTTTCTATGCATGGCTGAGTCATTTTCTTGTTATTGGTACATTACAGATCAAAGCAACAAGATCTTTTTAACGCGATGGGCTCTATGTACTCTGCTGTTCTCTTCCTTGGTTTCCAGAATTGTATGGCCGTGCAGCCAGTAGTGGCGATAGAACGAACAGTCTTTTACAGAGAGAAAGCTGCCGGAATGTACTCTGCAATGGCATATGCATTCGCTCAGGTTAGTATTTGCAGCCCGTGTTCTAAAAATTGGCGTATTCATCGTTTGAATCGAGATTTTTATATTACCTACTCGATTTCATACAATCGCGTGGTGTATTTAATTTTTATAAAATTTTAATTTAGAAAAACCTAGAACAACAATTGAGAAAGAATAGTTGGAGTAGACACTTTGAGGATATTAATTTGTTATTGGTATTTTTTTTCAGGATGTTAGGGGAATAAATAAATATTATAATTTGTATATCTATACATTATAACTATAAAACATTCATTATTTTTATTTTCTATAATATATAGTTCATATTTGCATTAATCAATCATTGATTGGTCTCTGAAGGGTTTATCTGCCCGACTAGCGCACAATATTTTTTAAAACACTGCTTGTGGCGCCACAACCAAATATACATTTCGGGTATTTGAAACATATGATATCCTTGTCAGGTCACGATCGAGCTGCCTTATGTGTTCTTGCAATCTCTGGTATATGGGGTTATGGTTTACTCTATGATGGGATTCGAATGGACTGCTGCTAAATTCTTCTGGTACATTTTCTTCATGTACTTCACATTGCTCTACTTCACCTTCTATGGCATGATGGCCATAGCCGCGACGCCAAGTTTCGACATTGCTGCCATCACATCCTCTGCGTTTTTAGGACTCTGGAACCTCTTCTCCGGGTTCCTGATCCCGCGAACTGTAAGTACCAATTTCTCATACCTGTGATTCAAAACACTAAGTTTAGGCCTCGCAGTTATCAGCGTGAGCTTTTAGGTGAGCCTGATTTTAACATAAGTGTTTGGTGTTTGGTTTTCACAGAGGATTCCAATATGGTGGAGGTGGTACTATTGGTTGTCTCCTGTTGCTTGGACCTTGAATGGTTTGATTACGTCACAATTTGGTGATTCTAAGGAAATATTGGTCGACTCAAATGTGAGTGTTGAAGATTTTCTGGAGAGTTACTTTGGGTTCAAGCATGACTTTTTGGGGGTTGTTGCTGCTGTCGTTGTGGGCTTTCCTGTGCTTTTTGCCTTCATTTTTGCTGCAGCCACCAAGGCTTTCAACTTCCAAACCAGATAGATGCGTATGGTTGGTTCTTGTTTGGTAGAATAATTTGTGCTTTATTTCATTTCATTTGCAATATTTAATTTCAGATAAGATTAATAATCCAAAATATGTAATCTTGTTTACCTTTGAATATTTGTGTTACTATTGTGTTAATTAGCATTTTTAAGTTGCATCAAATAACAAAAAATTTCAAGCAGATGGATCGGATTCTTTGTTTTTGACTCCATTGTGGTGGGCTAACGATATTTCATGATCGGGTGGAGCTCGAAATCGTTGGGATCGGAGCATCTCTACCATGTCTTATCATGCATTCCATCAAGGGATTTATATTTTCATGCTAAAAAAAATCAGGGTCTAGGTTAAAAAAGTAGAATACATATATAATCAGTTGTGTATTCGCCCTATTATCATTCTAATCATGTCAGTCTTGTAGTAACGATGAAATAAATTTCGAAAAGACTGAAATAAAGTAATAAGAAATAGATAAATTTTTGGATCACACCAAATTTAGGTCATGATTGTTTCGTGCCCAGAGTTTGAACACAAAATGCAAAATATATATAAAACATCCCAAAATTAAACTCAAAAGTAGAGAATTAATGGTGATAGAATCTTTGGGTATTGACCAAATCCTCCATAAGAAGACAAGGAGAGCAGACATAATCGTGCATGGTGAGTTGCTAAGAAACATACGTAACAAAGTGCTGGTTTTACGGACAACTTGGACATTTTTATTAACAAACAAGACGATTATAGCATGTGAAATGGAGATTCGAATTGGAGGACAAAGGTAAAAGGGTAAATTAAAAGTTAGTTGCAGTTAAATTCAGCATTATATTATTCCTGAATAAAATAATATTTTTTAAATATAGTATCATTAGTATTAAATAAAGTGGTATATATAATTACAAAACGCATTATCTCTTGAAAATACAGTGAAAAGAAATCCGCTACAAACCAAATTTAAGTATCCAAACGTCCGAACTGTAATACAAAATTGTAGAACCATGTAAAACGTGTAGTGTAAAGTTGTAGAACCATGTAGAACGTGCAGGGCCGGCTCTAGGGGGCTGCAACTAAAGCAAGCGTTTTAGGCCCACTAAAAATATGCCAATTTTTTTTAATAATTTAGGCCCATTTTTTTTATAAAAAAAGGCTCCAAAATCAAAGGTTAGCTATAAAAATATAAGCTATAATTCCTTGTTTATAAGTTTTGCTTTAAGCCTCGACAATGATTGGGCCGACCCTGAGAACGTGTAGTGCAAAGTTGTAGAACGTGATGGACCTGTAAGACTTTTAAGTGTGCGATGTAGAACCTTGCTGTCACGTTACGCACACTGAGACAACGCATTTTCAAATGCGCTCTGATCCAACGGTTGTCGAAGGTTGGACATTCTACGGCCACATTTGTGACCGAATGTGCCAAGATATAGTTGTTAATACATATGTGTGTGAGTTCAAGAAGTCTCTTAGAGACAAAATAATCAAGTTGCATGTTGAATCCTACCAACTATAAATTAAAAGCTAGAAATATTAACTAATTAAATTTAAATAAATTAGTTTGATGAGATCATGCCAATCGTCATCATGCATGGAGCTTACTATTAGAATTTATATTATTTATGAAAAAATATTTTCATTTCCCATCAACTAGGCTTTTACCAACCAAATCCGCACACCTTTCTAGATAGAGATTTTGATTATTTTAATACTATTTATTTCTAATGTTGATAGGGATATGCTAGTCGGCAATTATCGAAATCGAAAAAAATATATATTTTTGGACTTCCATAAATGATCTCAACTGCTAACAAATTGATGATTAAATAATATGAATCTATTAATGCACACCAAGTTGGTGTCAATTATTGTAATAATGGGATTAATTCATTAGGCTTGGAATAAATATTATGTACTTGCAGAGGAAAACAGTGTCCCCAAAGGATGCTTCCAATTAAAAGCATTGTACTTTAATATTTCTACTTACGAATAAACACATGCTTTTGCATATAATTTGTGTTGATAAATTAATTATTTTGTATAGAATAAATTGACAATTTAATTACTAATTCTCAAATTATGACTTTGCCTTTAGGGTAGAAACGTGCAGAAAAAACCATCAACCAACCAATCAAAGCTATCCATCTTAATCCATCCTAATCCATGAACTTTAAGATTCCAATTGGTGAATATGGATTAGTCGACAGTGCTAAATATCAAGCCAAAGCCTACTTGTTCAAGTGTTTAAATTTTTGGTCACCTTTAATCAATTTTCACATAATTATACTTAATTATTTTAGCTCGGGCAACACTTTGAGTTTTTAATTTTTTTCACTGCACTTGACGTCATCACAATATGTTAAAATTTATATTAAAAAGACAAAACTGCCCTTTAACACTTTCCACTCTTCATAATTTATCTTAAAATCTAACACAATCCTAATCTCTGCTTCCATCCTGCCTCCGACCTCCGTTATCGTGAACCGGAAACCAATCATCTGGGTCGCCTCTGTCGTGAACTCCTCAACCCACATCGCGAAGCAAGAAAATCGTAACATCAGAGATGGAGATTGGCCACAAACCTTAATTAGAGATGGTGGCTAAATCTCAATTGTAAGATTGAGGTAGCAAACCAAACAGAGGTTCGAGGTCATAGTTAAGACCGGACCCCAATACTGATCTCCCTTTATCAAACCCAGGCCTCTTCCGTCTCGATTTCTCTCGCCTTAGCCCAACTCTCCCTACATTTCGATCTCCGCAGCCCTCCCTAAATCTAATTTCCCTCGCTAGAACTCATCCCTCGATCTCACCTCTTCCACATTTTCAATTTCTTTTTTAAGTTTTATTATTTAGGGGTATAATTTTGTCATTTTTTGTAATACTACGATGAAATATTTCAAAATTTTGGCGGAGTGTATTAAAGTAAAAATGTTAAAAAGTTAGGGCATCATACAAGTTAAAAATAAAGTTACGTAAAGTTATGTGAAAATAGTTGATACTTAAGTATAGTATAAAATATTATTTTCCCTAAATTAAATTATTTTGTGGTATATGGTACTTATCAAATTTAGTGATTAATATTTAATTACGGCAAACATATGAACAAGGATTTGAAAACACAAACCACCATGTTCAGCAGGATTGCTTACAAAAAGAATCAATAGACATGAACTAAAAATTGAATAATTAAGACACCTGACATATTTTTAGATAATTTTTATTTTCTTGAAATGGAATGAAGTATAGGACTAGTACATACTTATATAGTGGCAATATTGTAAATAGGAGAAAATAAGAGGTTCATTATGTCAAAGAAGTGATCAACCGAAAAGAAAAAATTGCAAGTTGATGAAGCCACTTGCAAGTCCGGCGAAAATGTCGTTGCGCCTCTTTGTCTTGGATAAGATTGCACCCTCTTAAGTCTTAACCACTCTCTCCTATTCTTCTATACTTTTTCTCAATTATATCCATTTTAATCCAACTTGCCCCTCCCTATAATAATTTCCTTCACACCCCCTCTCATAACTCTCATAACACATATATCTTCTTCTGCGTGACGATATATAATACAAAGTTTTTATTTTCATAACAATGCCCTCGTCTCTACAGTTTCAGAGAATCGACATTTCCGCAGGGCACCGCCAGAAGCAGCAGT
>JAYMTP010002197.1:0-20654 GCA_036897365.1 Geranium brycei
TATATATATATAAATTAATAATTAGTTGGCATTTCACATTAAATGATTAATTGAGTTTTGTTTTAATGAGGTTTATTTTTGTTATTTTTGGGAAATACTAAAGAGTATCCAAAAACACTAACGATATTTACTAAATGAGAAAAAATAATAGTCAGGGCACCCCACGGACTAAACTGATAGTTAAGCATATTAAAGTGAAAATCGTTGATACTTATATGTACTAAAGTGTCATTTTCCCTAAATTTAACACACTGTCGAAATTTGGTGAATTTTGAAATCGAGAACTTGTGTAAGTATGGAGAGATAGGGAGAGAGAGAGAGAGAGAGAGAGAGAGAGATTTTGAAATTTTAAATTACATATGAGGATATTTTGGTCTTTTCAACGAAATAAAAAATAAAATAAAATTAGTTTTTAACAAAATCTGACGATAACTATTGTTGTAAATCTAGGGGAGTCGCGATGCTAAATTTTTTTAGGGGTAGTTACGTGAGAATAAGTTGATTATAGGTGTATGCATGTGAGATTTCCTCTTATTTTTATTCACATTTTATTTCATTTCACTCTCTCTCTTAAAAAAATTGTAATTAAAAGCTAAGAAATATTATGAAAATAATACATGTACCTTAAATGTAGAGAGCACAGTTCGAGATGAAAATGAAAATGTTGCTCTCTATCATAATCTCAATGAAAATCACTATCTACATTAGTTTAAATGTAAGGAGCACCATTGGAGATGCTCTAAAATATTCTCAAATGTCGACTCACAAACAAATTAGGGGGTTATTTTTCACTGGAAACTAACGGTGTTAACATGAAAAAACAGAATGTAGTAAAGTGAGTTTAAACTATCCTCAACTAATGCTTAATAAACAAATTGAAAACATGTGAGAAATACGTATAATCAAGTGTATTTATTTGAGAAAATCCCTTATTTTTATTTAGAAAATTATAGATAGATACACATAACTTAACACTTTTTTCACGAAGCTACGATTAATTAAAATTTGGGTCATTCGGGTACACCCAACTTTTTTTGGGCACTATTAATATTTTTGGATGGAAAATGTTAAGTTTTAAAGTGAATCAAATAACCCCTGCCCGATTTCCTAATATCAAAACATGTCATTAGGGATTTATGGTTTTGGTTTTGGTGGATGATTGTTGGTTCTTTGTCGGATGGTCGGTTCTTACTCATCGGGTGATCGGTACAACTTCTTTCATCGGACGTCCAACTCCACCTCTTCTCCCAGTGTTTTCTTCTTCATCACCATCACTCATCTATCTCTTCTCAACTCTCCTCCTAGACACCAAAACAAATCGTCGGACCCATATCAAATTCTAGCTTGAGAACATCGAAATCAATCCAAATACAGAAACGATGATTCTATTCTAGTTGAAATTAAAAAAAATCGGATTTGAAACAGCCCGAAATAGGTTGATCAACCAAAATAAGAAAAATCGGTTAAAATTTGAATCTGGAAAGCAAATTAGATTTTGAACAGTGGTGCCTTGTGATTTTGAGGTTGCTTTTCGGTCGGAGTTCCAGAAATGTATAGGCGGCGCGGAGGAGTTGTTTCGGCGACAACATGGTGTTCACGAAATGAAAGGCGAATTTGTATCTCTCTCGGTGTCTTCTTCGTGCATAGATAAATTTACACAACCATGGATGGAGCTGGAGGTGGATTGTCTGAGAATCGAAGATGACGGAGATGAAACCAATTGCGACTCTGATCTGTGATATGATGGCAGCAGCGGCTGGAGGAGGCAGTGGTGGTGGGCTTTGGCTTACGCCGGCCTGAAGAACAATTGGACAAATTCGTCCACACCTCTCCTCCTATGACGCCGACATCGAATTTGTCCATGGCACCGCCAAAAACCTTCGTTTCCACCCAAATCCCCAATCTCTGGACTTCTCTAGCGACACTTGTCGTCATGCCAACAGAAATCGCCTTCTAAAGCCTCTCCAATTATAAAACAAAAAAATCTTATGAGAAATTGAAATTGACAAACGAGAAAATCATAAATTTCACCACCAACAATAATAACCCAAATGTTGATGTTGTGGGTAAGTGATTGATGTTGCCCCGACGCTTCCTTAGGCTACTATCGCCGAGGGTGAGAAAAATCGACAAAACACCCAGAACCAGAATTCCCTTATGACATGTTTGAAAAATTAGAAAATTGTGCATATATATTTTAAACTTTTCACTTAACATACTTCATCCGAAAATGTTAACGGTGTCCAAAAAAAAGATCTGTATTTGAATGAACCAAATCTCAATTCAATGTAATTAAGTGAAAAGTATGTTAAATTAGATGTATTTGTCTAGGGGAAACTTCAACTGGATACCCCTGTAATTAGCTGTTTTGCAGATGGGTACACCAAGAATTTTTTTTGGCAGCGTGGCTACCTAAGAATTGCAAATTTTGCACGGTTACTCATTCCATTAACTTTTGTTAGTTTTTTCATCTTAGTTGCGATAAAAAGACGAAAATACTCTTACATTTTTTTTAATTTTCAAATCATGCCCTTTGACTCTCTTATACTCATATCTCTCTCACCTATCTCCCTCTCCCATGGCAGGCCAAATCAAGAACTTGTTGATAAAAATAAAACACCAAATAGTAATGTAAAACAATAACTTACTTGTAGATGCCATCCACGACTTGGTTATGGCCAGTTACAAATTCATATTTAGATGAAGCAAGAAAGAGCATTACGTCCACCACACGTGTTTAACCTTCAACACCCCTTGAAGACTCGAAGTGGACTCGTAGTGCTTCTCAACTTCCTCTACTGCATACATATCGCTTGCACACCATCAGCGTCGCCACATGCCGCAAAGACACCCCATTCACGCATATCCCATACGCGCCGAGCTGCTCACTCGCAAATATGACCAATCCCAGCACCGCGTGCTTGGACATGATGTAGTTGGTGGCTACCTTTGTACCCAGTGGCTGTGATGCTCGCTGTGCAAATTATGGTGCCTTGACCTTGCCCTCCACCATTACTCGAGCCACATGCTTCACTCACGCCGCCATGCTGCGTACGTTGACCCCAAACATGCGGTCGAGGGCTTGGAGGTCGAGATTTAGGACGGTCTGGTTGTGGGCGCATGTGCTGGAGACGCCGGTGTTGTTGACCATGACGTCGAGATGGTTGTAGATGTTAACTGTCGAGTTAACTAAGGACTTCTCCGCTGGAACACGATTCTCCTTCCCCGATTCCTTCTCCGGTGAACTCATTTTCACAAATCCAAAATCGACCCATCAAAATTAACCCACAAAATCCCCAAATCGATTGAATGCAACACGATCAATTTCAAAATCACAAAATTAGGGTTCAAAATCACATGTATGTGTTATGAGAACCGACGCCGCCGGTTATTTGGGTTCTTTGTTTTTGTTCAACATTTGCGTTTTTTGATATGGAATATGCTTAAAACCATGCTTTTACTATATTTGCATTATATTAAAATTGATCAACAAGTTTTAAAATTGAGATGTGAATGTGATTACCTCAAAAAACCCACATGGGAACTTAGGAATTTTAAGAAAAATCTAAAAGAAAGGCGAATCAGACAAAATTGAGAAAGACCTCAATACAAAATTTGTGATCATCATATAGAGAACTTGTTGCATTTATAACAAGTTTTTGAGTTGGCTTGCCATGAAAAAGGGAGAGAGGTGAGAGAGAGGAGCGTAAGAAAGTCAAAGGCAGGATTTGAAAATTAATTTATCACAAATAAAATGAAAAAACTATCCCAAGTTAAATTTTTGGTGTACTCAACAATAGCTAATTCTAGGAGGTGTCCATGCTGAAACTTTTCAATTTATCTATTATTTTTCCCTTTTTTATTTTAATACAAATTTAATTTTAGGCGTGGTGTGGAGAGGCCACTTTACACTTTACAGGACCGTGTACAGTATATCTCTTCTTTACAGTTCTCTGATTCATCTTTTTCTTTGAGCACTCTCGATTCAAATTCACATCTTATCAATGGCGATCATCACAGAGGAACCAGAGCACCACCACGAAGAGCCGAAACAACCGGCGAAGAAGGCTGCGAAACCCACATCAACTCCTCCTCCTCCTGCGAGCACCAACGCATTCGCCTTCTGGTTCTACTTCATCCTATGCGTCTCTCTCATCACCGCTCTCTTCTCCTCCATGCCCTCCCTCTCCCCCGAAGACCCCAAAACCTGGTTCCTCAGCCTCCCCACCTCCCTCCGCCACCACTACTCCCAGGGTCGCACCATCAAGGTCCAGACCCATCCCGATCATCCCCCGATTGAGGTCTTCAGCATCGACAACGGCCTTGCCTCAGCTGAAAATGTCGTCCTCGTCCACGGGTTGGGCCTCAGCTCCTACTCCTTCCGGGAGGTGGTTCGATCTCTGGGCTCCAAAGGGCTGCGCGCGGTGGCCGTCGATCTTCCCGGAAATGGGTTCTCCGACAAATCGACGGTGGAGGAGGTCGATGGGCCCACTGGTGTCATGGGCAGGTTCTGGAACGTGTACAGCGAGATCATGGAGAAGGGGGTGTTCTCGGCCTTCGACCAGATCGTCGAAACTGGGCAGATTCCGTATCAGGACGTGACGCAGTTTCAGGGTCTGAAGAGGAAGAGCTCGAAGATGCTGGATTTGGGGCCAGAGGAGATTGGCAAGGTTTTGGGGCAGGTGATTGGGACGATGGGTTTGGCTCCGGTGCATTTGGTGTTGCACGATTCAGCTCTGGGATTGGGTGCGAATTGGGTTGTGGAGAATTCAGGGTCACTGAGGAGCTTGACGCTCATCGATACTCAGGCTAGAGCTGCAGGGTCATTGCCTCTGGTGGTGCTGGGGACGCCCGTGGTGAGGGAGATTGTAATGGGGTATTCGTTTGTTTTTGCGAGATTGATCAGTTTGTGCTGTTCTAGAGGGGTTAGCGACATGGACGCCGAGGCACATAGGCTTCTTTTGAAGGGCAGGGATGGGAGAAGATCTGTTGTCCACATGGGGAAGAAGATGAATTCTAGCTTTGATTTAGCAGAATGGGGTGGTTCTGATGGGCTGAAGGATATGCCAATGCAAGTGCTTTGGTCAAGTGGTTGGTCCGAGGAATGGAGTAAACAAGGGCAGCAGTTTGCAGATGCGCTTCCACAAGCAAATTTTGTGTCTCATTCTGGTGGAAGGTGGCCTCAGGTAAAGATTCTAATTTTTTCAGCTTACTATGATCTATATTTTAAGAGTGGAAATTGGTTTCATGTTCATAAACTACTTCAGTTTCAACTTGACCTATTTCAGATATCTGCTTGCATTTTATAGTGTCTATAGATGTCAATACATGGCTTATAGATTTAGATAAGAGTAGTTTTGTTGGTAAATGAGACTGCTTCTTTCCAAGAGTGTGCAGTGTACTCTATGAAACCAGGAATGTGATTGTGGAAGCTTAGATTTACCTTAGAGATGGAGTGATATGAAAACTGTTGACGTTGCGGGTTAAACATTATGTAGTTGGACGGTGGAATCAGCCATAGCTAAAGATGAGATGTTGTAAAATTCTAGGGACTTCAGTCTTCTTGCTAAAATGTTGAGTAGAATTTTTTAAAAAGATATCAATCTTGGTTGATGCTGATTGTATGTGCTGGTAGCAAATATTAGAAAGCTTAATTTATGTTACTTCTGATTTCTAGTAGGCAATAAACATTGAGATGCTATGTAAAAATATCTCCTACAGATTGATATTAGCTCCTTACATGATTGATTCAGCCTCCAGATTCTTATGGCCCATTGACATATTATGTTCTCATATGGCAAGAGATTGCAATTCATGGTTAGAGCTTCCATTAGCCTCTGTTCATGTGTCAAAAACGTTTCAGTTACATGGAAAACCTCATCTACATTGATGACGTGAATAAGGTTTTTGTTTATGCTGATTGTTATCCTCTTATGGTTGTTGACTTGCTCCAACTTTCAATATAAAACTCTCCTCCCTCTTCTTTGTGAGGACATGATATCACGCACAAAAAAGGATTTTTGCTTTCTGAACTAGGGTGTCAAACTCCACAAGAAACCATTTCCTGAGATGTAATTGTTCTTGATTGGGGTTTCAGGAAACTCTCCTCGTGTCTTTCTCTGTTAAATGTTATCCATTGAAAATATATTATACATCCAACGTGAGAAGAAGCATATGTGCATTTTATGCTTTGCAAAATCAGCAAGAAGAGGGTGTCTCATTATTGGAATGTGTGTTAGGCTATTGTTTCAGAATGGAATGATAAGAATAGTCCTCTTACACATGCCATATCAATGTTTCCATGTTTTTAATCAAGAATGTGATAATCACATGATTCATTAGCTCAGTAGTAGCAAACAATCTTGTGATGTCTGTGTACAGTTGGATAGCAATTCTGGATCGCTATATCAATTTGATATTGTGTCACCACTCATTCCTATCACGGTATTTAACTTTATTTTGGTGTAATATCAGGAAGATGCAGCTGAAGAGGTAGCTGAAAATATTGCCAGATTTGTATCGTCCTTGCCTAAAACCATCAGACAAGTTGAGGAGGAGCCTTTACCTGAGCATATTCAGAAGATGCTTGACGGAGAAAAGAACAGTGACCATCAACATCACAGCCATGGGGACCACAGTGGTCATAGTCATGACCATGGCGCTGGCGCTGGGTACATGGATGCGTATGGGCTCGGTGCTGCCTGGGGAGCTTGATCTCATTTGTTCCAATGGCTAATTCTCGACACAACCGATAGATTGCTGTAGAAGATTCTTCCATTGGGAGAGCTTGTAATCATAGAGATGTTTCTGGTCATGTAATGTGATGTTTAATTCTTAATATGGTGGAAGAGAAATCTTCTATGATTTTGTTTGCACTTTGTCTTATTATGCGGAAATTTACACTTCCACGGTTTATTGTTCACCCATGAATTGTCTAAACAATCTCAAACTATTTTTCTACTAGCCCTTAGCATGTGCAGATTATACTGTTGTTATCTGATCTACTCTTAAATTTTAGCAATAATTCACGTGTTACTAATAATTGTTGATTTATTGTTCCAAAATAAATATAGTACTTTTAAATTTAGATAAAAGATTTTGGTTTCATGGTTGACAAATGACAGCCATAGTGAGACTCTTATAAATTAATATTGTTGGAACCATGATGTTTTATTGTTTTATACAGATAGTAATGGGTATAATTATAAATAAATATGTCAAACTATACTTGATTCTCATTTAATTATACTCAACTTTAAAATTGGGGGTTTTATACATGTATTCAAACTTTTATTTTGTTATGTTTAACGTTGTTTTGCTCTCTCTAAATTCGTGGCATCCCGAAATGCGAATTTAATTTAATCTACTGAAACAGTTGTGAATCTTGCAGATATGTCTTTATCTCTCAATATGCAACTTGTGTATCCTCAATGTACTAGGGATTGTGAGGTTGGACTAGGAGCATAATTTCTTCGATTTCTTTCGAGAATTAATCATAACATTTCAGGCATCCCTATAGAGGAAAAGGTTGAAACTCAAACAAAAAATCTAACTCTTGAGCCAAATTGGATAAGAGGTCATCTAGATTTCAAAACTTAAACAAAAAATAGTACCCATTGGCCTGACTGTAGATTGTGACTAAAGGGTCATCTCAAAAACCGAGACAATAGATATATCTAGATTCATGAGAAGCTATTACTATTACCAGGAATATGAGACTGAAACACAGGGGAGGACCAAACAAAGGTACAGTAATCACAAACAATACCAAACCCTAGTCGCAACCAACATTGCATCGTTAATCAACTGCCGAAGTCCCAAGACTCACCTCACATCCTTAATTTGTTGTTTGGATACCTTTTCGCAGGCTCGCAATGAGCACAAAATATCTCAAAGTCTGTAACCTTTGCACATCTTGATACGGGAAAAATATGAATTTTCTTACCTTGTTGTTTTAGATTTTAAACATTCAAATTTAGTTTAACCATACTCAATTAATGGTGAAAATTCGGGTGTTCTTGTGATGCTATGAGTATTAGGTTTCTTCTTTTGGAGAGGAGGTCGAGGTTGTCGGGGAGAGAGACAGACAATAATGTCTGTGTGGTTGTGGTTGAGGTTGATGTCGCCACTGACATGTTGGGAGATGGGTGTTTCTGACAGTGGCATCAGCCATCGGTGCAAAGGGAACCAGAAATTTTAAACCGGACCAGTTTCGATTGGGCCAAAGCTCAAGTGTTCGCATTCATCATCACTACCGATTGAAGAAGAGAAAGCAACATAAGAGGGTAAAAAACAAAGATCTAAAGAGGGAGAGAGGCTAGTGAGGAAGTTATTCAATAATCAGTGAACAAAAATCCGCAAAAATATACTCAAATTGACAATGTCAATTTTCAAATAAGTGCGGCGGGCACAACCAGCGCACAACCTACCATCAGTTGCCTTATTCTCTAAAACTATGTTATTAGTAAAAATAATTTTTTTTAAAAAAATTAAATTATTTTTACTACTAACATAATTTTATTCTTTATTTTTACAACGAAAAAATTAGAAAAAAAGTTCAAAATCATTATTATTTAATTTTCTAAATTTTTTGTATATACAAAGTTATTTTCGTCATTTCGCAAAAAATACACAGGATTTTCAAAAAAGTTACGGAAATGGGTAAAGTGGAATTTTTCAAACTTAAAGGGGTCCACAAATCGTTTTTGAACATAAGGAGGTTAAATGAAACTCGACTATATTTAAGAGGTGTTAAGTGAATTTTTCCCTTTTAAATTTATATAGAAGATTTTGGTTTCATGTTTGGCAACCACAATTACACTTCTATAAATTAATATTATTGGAACCATGATGTTTTATTATTTTGTAGATATATTAACTGGGATAATTGCAGATAAATATGCCTAATTATGCAATTCTCATTTAATTATACTCAATTTTTAAATTGTTTTTTCTACAAATATTCCAACTTTAATTTTGTTATGCTTAAGAGAACATGTGTTGAATCTAACTGAAAAGATATATAAAAAGTCCAATGTGCACTTCAATGACTATCTAATTTTCAAATGGTTTCATTATATTGTTTTGCTCTCTCTATGTAGGCCGTGACTGTATGTGGCATCCCAAAATACGAATTTAAGTTGTTCTACTGATACAGTTGTGCATCTTGCAGATCGGTCTCTATCTCTCAATCCGCAACCCATAGATCCTCCATTTTCTATGGTTTGTGAGATTGGAATGGGAGCACAATTTCTTTGATTTTCCTAGAAGCAATCAGAACAATTTAGGCGTCCCTATAGAGGAAAAGGCTGAAACTCAAACAAAAACTCTATCTCTCAAGATAAATCGTAAAAGAGACCATCCACATTTCATAACTTAAACAAAGAATAGTACCCATTGACTTGACTGTGGATTGTGACTAAATGGTCATCTTCAAAAGCTAAGCTTCTTTGGACCATGAAAATGAAGAGAACTAGATTCAAGAGAAGCTACTATTGTGGCGACGACAGTAACCAACCGTCTCAAGATTCGCCTCACATCTTTAATTTGTTGTCCGGATACCTTTTCGTAGACTCGTGATGAGCACAAAAGATTTCAAAGTCTGTGAATTTTGCACGATTTTGATTTGGGAAAAATATGAATTTTTTTACCTTGTTTTAGATTTTGAACATTTAAAGTTAGTTTAACTATGCTCAATTAATGGTGGAAATTCGGGTGTTCTTGTGATATGATGAATAATAGGTTATTCTTTTGGAGAGGAGGTCGAGTTTGTCGGAGAGAGAGACAATGATGTCTTTGTGTTTGAGGTCGATGCCACCAACAACAGGTTGGGAGATGGGTGTGACATTGGTTCAAAGGGAACCAGAATTTCCTAACCGGGCCAGTTCTGATTGTGCCAAAACTCAGTGCTCACATTCACCATCACCACCTATTGAAGAAGAGAAAGCGACATAGGAGGGCAAAAACAAAGATCTAAAAAGGGAGAGAGGTCGGTGAGGAAATTATTCAACAATCCGTGGACAAAAATCGCAAAAAATATACTCAAATGGGCAATGTCAATTTTCAAGTATGTGCAGGCAGTCAGTGCATACCCCTACTACCATCAGTTGCCTTACTCTCTAAATTGAAAAATTGTCAAATTTATCCTTTCCGTTAATTAAGATTACAAAATTTTCATTCTAACAATAAATTATTATATCTATTTATGATGAAAAAGACAGTCTCAATAAAATAATAGTGAATGGTATGCCAAAAAGGCTCACGAAAAACTAAAAGAGCGACAAATTTGGTTATTGATTCAAATAACGATTAAAATAAACTATTATTCAAAACAAAATTTTTATGGCACAAGGAAATGCCAACAGCAACAGCAACAGGAACGGCAGTGCACAGTAACTGTTTCCATTGCAAATATTCTTCTTCTAGTGAGTAGCATAAAAATGTTGTTGAGAATTGAAATGGGAATTTTCTACAAAGCAAAGAGAAACTGGTGGTTGGCTTCAACAATCAATCAACCAGATGTGTTCCTTCTTGCAGCATATACTCTGTAAGCTGCCAGTCCAACAATGGCTGCTGCAGCTCCAACTGTTACACCACAACACCCATTCATTTTACTACTCAAAAGACACAATCTATTTATTCGTAAAGGAAAAAACTTCATCAAGTATTGCCTATGTTGGTGGGATTGATGGATCTATCAAGCATATTATATTACCATTTTGGAATGAATAGACAATGCAATCACTTATCTCTAGGTATAAAAGCACAAACTCAGCATGCACAAAGTGACTAATTTACAATATTCAAAGATTAAAATTACCTGAAACAACCATAAGTGAGCTGTTTAACATCCGACGGTATTGCTTGCGACTTTTCCCAGCTTCGGTTTCAGGAATGCTCAAGTGAGGGTGCTCTGCAGCACTCACTATCCTACGAAATATGCTATTAAAATCACGCAATTTCGCGCTGATAGGTATAGGAGCTTCTATTCCCATATCTTGACTGACCTGTTAACACAATTTTCTACAAAATGTCACTACTTTCACCCTAGCATAGAATAATATATAAGAGAAAACCAATGGTGCGATGAATCTGTTAATAAATGCCTTCAACTAAGGGCTTCACACTACTACTTGTTCCAAACATCCTGTCATTTTCATTTCATCCCTCAAATTTGCTCTTACAAATAAGCATCTCTTTTATGCATATGTAATCATGAACTTCTAAACTTATGGATTTTATCCATGATTGTGCACACTAAATTTATAGTGATTAGTATGTAAATTAAATGTTAAATATTAGGGTATACAAAAGATATCAAGTCAAACAAACAGGTTACTTTAAATGAATGCTTCAGTTTCAGTCATTCAATTTATTAATGGAACCTACCAATAGCATCACACATTCCTTACCAGTTTGCAAAAGCTGAGGTTATTGGGTTTCAGCCTTTTAAACTGCAGATAACTAACTCATGCTTTCCAAAACTACACGGGATGCATCACACCGTATTTTCTGGAAGGAAAAAAGATTATGGCCCGCTCGATAATAATACTTGGGGAGTCCAGATTCGACTATCTCATAAGATGGAATGTTTTAAAGCTGTAGTTGACTAAAAGACATGTCCCTATTTTAGCATCACTGAAACACCTATGTTAACATATATGACTATTCGATCAGCAGCATTGGACTCCAGCCCTTCATGCTACTGAACTGATGCATATGCAAATGAACAGGAATGATCATTCATAACAGTACCCTTGTAGAATCTTGTATTGCCGTGGGACATGAATCCAGATCATCTTTAGCTGCAACAATGAGGCAAGGCACTTCATAGCCAGTATCTTCACCGTGACCAGCAACATCCACAAGCAACTCAGAGGCTTTCTTCCAAGAGGACTCATCACAACTACAAAGAAAGAAACATACTATATGATTTGTTGCAATACTAGGTGGAGGTATAGATACATAATTAAGACAATGCTTGCAGCAAACTCAAGTCAAATGATGAAAAGACTATCAAGCAAGATACACAGAAATGACAACAAGGGATTTGTATCAGGAATTTCGGGACGTCTTCTGAAACCCATCTAAATAATGTTGGATTTTGTAGGCAATTCAACAATACAGAAACATCAATCAAACTTTTCCATTAAAAATACTGCATATGCAAGTTCAGCATTCTTTTCTTTACTATTAATTTTTTTGTGGTACAGAAGAGATTCCCATTATGAGAACAGCTCAAGATGTACGAGAAGCCGTGTTAACTACAAAGGAAAAAATGCTTTTAATATCATAAATAAGTGAATTCTCAGGAAACCATTGGATTTGAAATAACAGGAGTGCGCTAACTCTTGGAGTTCAGGGTATTGGAATAGAAAGATAAGCACCATAGAAAATTACAATACTTGCAATTTGCAACAATATTTATGATACGGATAGAAGTAATTGTTATAACTTTTCAATTACCTATCATGAACAAACACTGCTATGTCACATGCAGCCAAGGACTCTTTATTGGATAGCAATTCCTTGACTCCATTTTCAGGTATTTCACGCAACACCAGCGTTTTCTTAGTTCCCTGCAAAGAACATTAAATGAAAGTAAGTTTTCTACATATACACAAGGGCATAACAATATATAGGCAGTACAATGATTTAGGTATCTATCGAAGGACCAAATGGTTTAGTTGTGTGAATGAAAGTAAGTTTTCTACACATATTTTTTGAAGTAGTACATATGCAAACGTAAATTGATTTGCAAAGCAATATCATGTGGGCAGTGGTGGTGGCGGTGTGTATTCATATAGGTTGGAGGAACATATGACATAATCCATCTAGTTAATGAAACTGACCCCAGGTTGATCAACAAAATTAACTGCGTAACACTCATCAACCACTGGAGCTGAAATATCAGAAAACGGCCTGCATTCACAATTTAACAGTAAGACATTGTAACAAAAACAAGAGAAATTATACATGGACGAATACATGATTTCATCACATCAAGTTTTCCAAACACATACCTTCCTAGAAAGGAATTTAATAGTGCAGATTTTCCAGACTTGTTGGGCCCAAAAACAAAACACTGGAAAACATTTCTCTCTGATTGCTGCTTCTTGCGATCCAATCTTCTTCTCCTTGTCACGCGTATGGCTGACAAAGGATCGCTGGGATATCCAACATAAACCAGATTTTCCATGGTAGAAACTGGATCTAGAAGTGTCATAAGGGCCCACTGCAAGAACAAATTGTACATGAATCAGAAGGGAAATAATAAAAAAGCTCAAAATGAGTAAGTGATGAATTGGTTAACAGGCAGCATGCCATCACCAAAGACAACTTTTAATGCACCAATGACCATATTAGTAGTCATGCAATCAAACTGACAGCAGTTAACATTAAAAAGGCATGGTTAACAATGTGTCATAATGAGACCAAGAATATGCGTACCTCTGACAGAAACCCATCAAGAGTTAGACCTCCTAATGCAGTTTTCTCTGCAGCATCTTTATATGGAGCTTCACTCCAAGGGCTACAGTTGGAAATAATTTATGTCGAACATTAGATACAAACCTTTAACACCTAAAATTCATAATAACAGTATATATGCAATACACACAGGAAATGAAATACTAAGAATAAGCCAAAAGTACCTAAATGAGTGGACGATTAATACTAATTGCATGCCAGTATTAAGGAAATAAACTTCAGAATAATTTTCAATAACATCCAGGGGCAGAACCAGAAATTCGCGGGAGGGGCAAATTTTCTTACAAAAAATAAATATAAGCTATGTTTGGACTTTTACACTGTGTTCGGTGAATTTTTTTCCAGCAATAATGGAATATATTTTAAACCAAAGAATAGAGGCCCCTAAACCAAGTCTAAAACAAACAAAATCAAAAGATAACGGTACAAAAACAAAATAGATAGAGTGCCCACATTTGATAAGACTTGCCTCGGCTAGAAAAATAATTATTTGCCACGAGTTCGACTTGGCTAGAACGAGCTTATGCAATTAAGTTCAAGTTCGGCTCGAAAAAAATAGTCAAGCTCGAGTTTTTCCATGAGGAAAGGTATTCAAGCTTGAATTCAGGTCGACTCGATTCGTTCAATTTTCATATTAAAATTTTATATTTTAGTTATAATAAATAAAAAATATATGATTAATTAATTATTAAACGAGTCGGCTAGCAACTCTATTAAGTCTTACAATAATTGGACAAGAATTCGACCGGTTCAAATGAGCCTAACATTGAGCTTGAATTTGGCTCAAACTCGATTATAGGGTGCTCAAATCGAATATTAATGAATCAAGCTCAAGCAACTCATTAAAGACAACTCACGAATCTCTTTATCACAGCTAATTATAAAGTTAAGTCGTAAATTTAGTTTTTTTGTATGAAATAAAGTCAAGGTAAGAATGCTTCATTATCCTTGTAAGCCTATAATATCTTAATAAACTAACTGGAGTCTGAATTACAGTACATGATATCATGACAATGCTATGAGTAAGTATGAATTACATTTCTAGAGACAAAGGAACACACTGTAAAGAGCTAAACAAGAAACCCATACCTTTCTGGTGCTGTGGAGAAGAGATCTTCAAGTTCAATAGGCCGCAGTGCACCATCCTAGTTAAAATAACATCCACATGATAAGAATGCCGACAATTTAAGATGCAAATGACAGAGCAAAGCCATAAATATTTAATAATGGAGTGAAAACAGATTGTCAAGTCAGAGACTACAACATACACCATCTCCATCATACAACTCGAATAGGCCCTTCAGAAACTCAATGGCGTCATTCGTCAACTCCACGCTCTAAGCAAAATAAAATCACAGCATGTTTCAGAAGAATTTAGTAAAATGAAGAAACAAAAACATGTATACCATGCGAGTGCATTATGTGATGAAAATATAATGGCATATCTTGGCTAAAATGTGAAAAACACAAAACATCTGATTCTCGATACAACAGGATTGGGAGGGCAAATCAAACTCTGTCCATGATTTTATGTATTTTTAGTATGCTTGTCATTGCCACTGTTAGATGCACTCCAGACATATTTGAGTATTAAAACCAAGATTTCCGAAATGATAGTTAAGTGCAAACACATTCCTCTTTATATGCAAAGTCTTATCTTTAATTGCATAAAGACGATCAATGATATATTACCTGATCAGGAGTTTGCTTTGGTGGAGCTGGAACTAAATCATCTGAAAGCTTAATATCATTATTGTATCCAAATTTTCTTAGCACAGTCCATGTTGTTTCAAGACGCCCTTTCTCAATGAATAATGCATGGAGAAAGAGGAATCCTGTCAATGTTAGGCCACGATCATTAACTCCTTCAGCAATTTTTTCTTGTACAACTCTTTTCACACCCACAATTTCAGAAGGTTGTAATGGAGCACCGAAACATTTGACCTGTTCAGGACAAGCATTAGATACTTTGTGAAACACAAGCATATAGTCCTCAACGTCAAATTGAAACAAGTTTCAAGACCATTTTCAGAATATATGGCACTGATCATCAATGACCAACACGAATATTAGATACACAAGAGCATAAAAACTACCAAAGACATATAACCTGAAAATCGTTCAACTCTGCATCACTGAGGGCACCATCCTTGTCGTGATCACAAAGAATGAATATACGCTTCAAGGCTCTTACACATCTGGGCTTCAAAGTTTGTGTCTCTTGATCAAAAAGGGGGGCTGTAGGATGGAGCACTGCCTTTTGAGCATAATAGAAAACCTCAGGGATCTGCATACAGAGAACTATAATGATTTAAATTCTGAATTAAATCTTAATACCTTAACCAAACAAGAAGGGTAAATAACGGCGAGAATTAATAACCCAGTAAGGTGTCAAATTATACCTGGATATGTTTAAAAGCTGAGCATTCAATACAAGTTTCAATCTCCCGGAACTGTTGCATTATAGGAGACATCACCTGTTCCAGGTTCAGTGGCTGATTGTCATCTCTCATATCCAGTTTACAGCCTGCAACAATGACTGGCACCTTTACCTGCCCAACAATATTCAAAATAGATAACATATCAGAAAAAGGGTGGTCAGCAAATGCATTTGTTCAGACAGCCACAAACAAAGTCTAGGCAATTTCTACAGATAATAGTCCGGGAAAGTATCTCCTAAGAAAACAGAGACGTATTTGTTATGGCTTCAATCTTCATTTCTAAGAATCTTAAACCAGAACCATTTCTTTTTCTGAGAGCTGAAAGAAACTACCATGGATTTGTTATCCCTTAAGAGACGCAAAAATAAGAAGAAAACAAGGTATACAAACCTCTAGTCTGCGCAGCTCTGGAAGCCAAAAGGTACTCAGTCGCTCAAGGGTTGAGGGTCGATCACATGCATAAGTGAGCACAACTGCATCGGCTCGTTTCAGTTCTTCAGCCAATTTACCTTGACCCTCCACACTGATTTTAGCACATCCAAAGCAAACAAATAAACATAATTAAGCCATAAATATAGCACGAAATCTTACGACATAACAGAGAGAAGCCTAACATTTGGTGGCCTGAAACATGAAAGCTCTGAAATCAAAAGGGTATTAGACGATTTGCCTTGTAATTGCATTTTCTTAGTCTACAATTTGGAAGGTTAATCTCAAACTCAATTGGGACATACAGAATTGA
Organism: Geranium brycei; assembly: GCA_036897365.1. NCBI lineage: Eukaryota > Viridiplantae > Streptophyta > Magnoliopsida > Geraniales > Geraniaceae > Geranium > Geranium brycei. The sequence goes on from JAYMTP010002197.1 coordinate 16,672, forward strand.
AATCTTAATTAAACCAAGCAGTGGTGTATACTTAGGTGTGCTTAATGGTGAGATTGATTAAAACTATATCTATACTATACCTGGATGAGGTATCGATGATAGTGACTGGCACTCGGTCAGGGAAGGAATCCTCAGGGAACCTAGTTGGCGGCAAAACTGGAGGAAGATTCGCCGGAAAAGTCTCAGCTGCGGCGGTGATAATCAAGCTCGATTTTCCGGTACCACCATCTCCAGCAACGACGATTCGCACGCCAGTCCTGGTCGCAGTTCCAGCCATTGACAGAGAGAGAATAAGCTGTAATCAAAACGTCCAAAAACATATTCGATCAGTAAATCGAGATTTCCACAGCTCCATAAGCAAATAACAGTCAAGGTTGAGAAGACAGAAATACAAGGTAGAAGAAAAACCCTAGCTGGCTTCGCCGGAGAGAGAGAGAGAGAGAGAGATGTCTGAAACAAGTTTAGAATCGCAAAAGCAACAACTGGGTTTTGTGAGAATTTTCTCTCCAAGTAAACAAAGAAAGATCAATGGTCGGTGTAGTTCGATCGAACGGTTCGTAGAGAACAAGTCTCAATTAGAATTAAAATTAAAATTAGGGATAATAAACCTTTGTTACCCCATACATTACTTAATTTTTTTTCTTATTTAGTACCCTAATTATTTTTATTGACAACCTACCCTTAAAATGCCTAAACTACTCCTAATTGAACCAAAACAAAAAACTTAGTTCGGTCCGGTCTAGATGGCCAATTGGTTAAATTAAATAAATTGAAAAGACTTAAATGCCCATAGTTTTCCTTTTAATTTTCAAATGAATGTCATTTACTATTTCTCTCTCATCCCTCACTCTCTCCTCAAACACCCTCTCTCTAACCTATTGTAACTGAGATCGAACATCAGGAGGCCCCTGAGCCGTCCAAGACCCGTCGAAATCACGCCGGACTTGACCTCTGTCCCATAACAAATTACCATATACCCTTTTTAAAGAAATAAAAACCGACTTTACTGTATATACTCTGTTCTTTTAGGAGAAGAAGAGCAAGAGGGAAGTCAAGAATTCCCAATCCCAACGATAAAAACCCAAAAGAAAGAAACGAGAGTGAACTGGAACAGGACTGTCACAAACTTCCATTATAAACGACCAGCTCTGCTTTCATAGGCCAACAATACTCTCATAACTCAATTCCCACAATAAAATCAAGAAAATATGGTTTTGTTTTGAGTAATGGTACATATAATTTATAAAGGGAAGGTAGAGAAACATAACTTTGTTCTTGTAATTAAATTTGAACCGATTCAATTATGTTTTTTTAAAACCAAAATAAACCGATTTAATTCTGGTTTCTTAAATCAAGAGTAGTTTAGTTATTTTAGCTATTTTAGGTGTAGATTGTCAATAAAAATAGTTAGGGTACAAAAAAGAGAGAAAATTAGTATGGGTATGAAATTATCATTTCGCTATAGTTAGGTGTAACAAAGTGTTATTATCGCTTAAAATTATACTTAGGGATGTAAGCCAATATAATAGACTTCCGAGTAGGACTGTTCACAATTTGAGAACTGACCCGACCGAGTCGGTTCTCCAAATGAACCACTTGAGCCCAACCCAATTGCATGTTTGGTTCGGCTTAAACCGACACGACTTGGTTAGTCAGTTCTCGGTTTGAATCGAACCTGATCTGGGCCTAACTCATACATGCCTTTTAATGGGCTTTTGGTCCAATTCTCAACAATTTTAAAGATTTATCTACTTTTACCCAGTTCAATTAGCCCATTTTTTCTACAATTTTAGTCATTCATTTAACACGTTAAGTTCAATTCCATCACAATTATACCAAACAGAAAATCAAACTTCTAAGTTTTTTATATTTTTTGAGGAAAAAACAAATACAAGTGTAGAAGAATGCATAAATACACTCTATTAAACACTATGAAAAATCCTCTACCCAAACTAAGCAATAATAAAATACTAAAGTAAATAATGTTCAAGAAGTTACTACAAACTAACATCCAAAAATATAATATAAAAAAATAAACAAAAGTAACAAAATTGAAACTCTTAGCGGCAATGTGTTCTTCAAGTTCAACTTCCCGACTTTTGTTCATTCCTGAAACAAAATAAATTGAAAACAACAAATCTTAGAAATCAAAACTATTATCAATGATCAGGTAAATTATATCAAATTCAATATCACTTCACTTACTCTTATATCAGTTCTCACATTGAAAACATTTGAAGGACACATTCGAGTGCAGCAGAATCTGCTATTTCTACAAGTGCAATGTAGAAATCAACGTAATCAACCATCTACTTCTAGGTGAATAATTTATAAATAAGGTTTTACCTTGTTCAACAGGATCAACATCTTCTTCAACAAATGTGGCCGCAGTCAGTGGCATTTTCAACCAATCTTGTGTACAATTTACTACTTGAACCATCACTGGGAATAAGCTACTCATATAATCAGTTAGGACTCGACCCCAATAGTGAAAGCTGATTCTGAGGATACCGTAGAGATTGGAATGGTTAGAATTTCTCTTGCCATTCTTGAAATGAACAGAAACTTATGGCAATTATGGCTCCACCAATCTAACACATCAAAACTTGGTGCATCTTCTTCGATTTCCTCTCTAACGTACCTCTCCAGCTCCGACTTTGGAATTCCTTCTTTACAACATTTATGCTCTTAAATTTAGTTGTAGCAAAATCTGGTCTTTCATTCTCAACTATAACAACCGAATTGGCAGTTGCAAAGCTTTCCCTATTACCACTCCTATATATTGTGGCATACTCACCAAACAGCTCATCTAACGTTTTTTTGACATTCAACATCATAATTGATGCATTTGAAGGAGTATAGATCTCATGGACAATCATATCTACGAAGTCTATCTTGTGTCGGGATCAAATATTGGCGCTAAAAAAATGAACATGTTGACCTTATCTTTGTCTTTGAAGTACTTATCGTATTTCACACTCATCTTATTAGCCGTGTTTTGCATATCATGATTAGAACTTAATTAACCCATTTTAATTAGGTGATATATATCAAATATAATCTCCAACATTATATTCGATGTCACATGTTTTGAAGCAAACACTTTCTCCGCAATATCATGGAAAGACTCCAAGAATTTCATAAAATACTCAGCTCAACCTAATCTTGCTTGGTAAGATAACCTAAAGGTTCATGGGTTCTCCCTTCCATCTCTATTTTCATGGTCGAGTCTTTTATATTATATCTATTAAAATCTCTCTCCAATGCACAAGCTGCATGAAGCATGCGATATGTAGAGTTCAATCTTGTGGGCACATCTAAGCATAAATCTTTTTTGCTTACAATACCAGGTAGTTTTATACAATCCTTAAATCAAGCTAATCTTGTCAGATATATTTTGATATGTCTCACTGCAAACATTACTCTCTCTATAGAGAGTCCCAACATACTAATCCCATCACTAACTATCAAATTGAGTATGTGAGCTATGCAACTCATGTGTATAAACCTACCATCTAACAAATTCGTTGACAATGTATTAAACATTTGTTTTAAAAAGGAAATTGCAACATCATAGTGGTGCAAGATATCTTAGATGAGTTAGATCCAAAATATGTGTTGAGAATATAAAGTCTCATATTGAAAGAATATGAGATCAAAGAGTTGTATATAAAGGAAATTGTCAAACTCAACTAATAGCTTGAGCTTTTAGTTATAGAGCCCGACCCGATATGTACAGCCCAGTTTTACATGGTATCAGAGGGGGCCGATTTAGGCATGTGTTGGTGGGCCTCGCTTCCCTGTGGCTCCGCTCCCCTGTAAGCCCGATATTGTGGTCCACGTAAGGGGGGAAGTAAGCCCGCGTGCAAAAAGACATGTTCTACTATGGCCCATTTGAGGGGGAGTGAGTTGATAAAGGCCCACGTGTAGAATACACGTGAGGGAGAGTGTTGAGAATATAAAGTCCCACATTGAAAGAATAT
>JAYMTP010002198.1:0-20653 GCA_036897365.1 Geranium brycei
GAGATATAGCTCTAAATTTCTCTTTGGGTTTGAGATAGATTTGTGGTGAAACAAATCTCGAGTGAGTGGAAAAATCTTGAGAGAGAGGGTGAACTTGAACAAAGAGTTGGTTTGGAATTAATTGTAAATATCTTGGTTGTGACAAACTTGTGAGTTGTACAAGTTGTCAAGTTTTCGTTCTAGTGAATTTCACAGGCTCCGTGGATGCAAGCTTTGCCGAACCACGTTAAATCTTGTGTCTCTATCTTTTTTATTACTTGCTTAGTTTAGTATTGTAGATATTACTTGTGATTTGAAATTGGTCGGTCTCTTGGGTAGATAGCTTCCGCAAAAATTACGGAGATTAAAGTTTCAATCTTTATATCATTGATTAAAAGTTGAATACTTGGTTTATCCCAACAATATATAATCAATATTTTTGTTCAAGAGTTTATGCTTTTTTTCACCATTCTATATTTACTTATAAAACGCTCTTCGTCAATGTGTCTTAAATGATGTAAAAAAATAAGCGCCGAACCACCAAGTTGTATATTTATTTGCTAAAGCCTAAATTTGCTACTCGTATAATACGTCTGTTTTACATAGTTTAAGTTACAAAATCTTACCTCTCTTCTTCTCTATGATAGATGAGATTTCTGGTTTAAACTAAGAACCGATCAAAAGATTGGTCGGTCAAGTTTGAAAATAGTTTGTAGAACGGTTTTGGGTTCAATTGTTGGATATGAAAAATTGAGATCTCCGAGCCGGTTTTTTCTTTTGTATGCCGGTTCCGGTTAAATGAGTTTGACCAGCCATAGATGAGAGTGTGAGACTAAAACTTAAGGGTGGGCACAGTTCTATAACTATACCACTACAGATTCTCTGATTACCTGATTATTGAAACCACATATGGAATTGTTACGTGAAAAATAGTCCAATTTTCATTTTTATCTTGTTAAAACATCTTGATTTTTAATCTCTAATTTAAACTCGATTTAGAGGAGGAATTAAACAAATTTGAGCTCCATTTATAACCAAAAGTATTAACATTGCAGTTATAAAATCATGCTAACAAAACTGAATGCTAAGAATTAATTAATACAACCCAATCAAAATATAAAGTTTGCAAACAAAAATAAATAACACACGCGAGTGGACGAAAGATGAACATGTTGCGACACGAGCCGGTCTAGTTCTCGTCGGTTAATGGATAGTTTTGATTCTAGAGCCGTTAATGAGAATTACCACAATTTCTTTCTCATTACAAATGAGTTTCTAATATGGTCGTACCTACTCACAAATAAGACATTTTGTGTCTTCCAAGTTTTTTCCGTGGTACAAATTTCATAGGTAGTAACATGCATCATATTTCATGCATGACAATTCGATTGTCTTTAATTTTTTATTCATCGCAACGTATTTTGATATGTACGCATTAATATGTTGCAACAATATACAATAAATCTCTCTAGCTACGTTCTCAAATGACGTGTTTGTCATTCCGTTCTTCTTTATTGACAAAATCCGTAATAGTGTTGTCAACGTTGTGATCATTATTTTCGTACAACGGAGTTTTTAGTCCTATCCCCAACGTGTTGTAATCTATCATAGTTTTTCTAGCCCCCAACTATTCGAATTCGATTATCATATCCTCTTTTTTGTTTGCCTCAACCCGAACATCCTGAGATGAATATATATCGTCTCCGAACTATTGTATTGGATGGATGTTGTAACTCGAAAATGTCATTTTCCGTGTAATCGATTAGGCGCGCACTCCCCCAACTTTTCGGACTTCACCATGATGGATTCATACTGTATACGATATCAAGATTTCTTTCCTAAGAAAAAAAAAATACAAATGGTGTCTATATCACGCACACGAATATTACACTGTTTCTCGCATGATGTGTCGATCTAGACCATATCATGTAGCATTTGTCCTCGTAAAATTTATAAAGGTAGACAACCCTATCAAATAGGTTAGCTAATTTTCTCCCCGTTCCATTCCTTGAGAATGTCTGAATCGCCAATGACGCAATAAAAAACACACATACATAATTACCGAAATATTTGGATTGGTTATAATGCTCCAATGCATGAAACAAAACTACAAATCAAATTAGACTATTTGATATGATATACGATATAAAGAACACGACAGGCTGAATACAACTCCATCTAGTGTTACATAAAACAAACCGTCGTGGGCAAACAATGCTGCGCGACGGGGAATAGTTTAGGACTTTTCATGATCGGTGTCGGAAACTTTTGAATCAGCTCGAGCCTCTTCTCCCATATGTTGTATGTTTTTTGACCCAGCCGGGCAAATAACACCACGCAGTCACGAACATGTACAATACATCTCCGTCGTGTGGATGGAAAGCAATGTCTCGAACCTTTATTCTATGTCGTCGGTCGTCTCCTTCATACACTAATTCACTCCTCAACCAATCTTTGCAGCTACGAAACTCTGAATTTTTCACCATGTCCCACTCCCCGTCCAATAAATCCCAAACCATCAGTTTCCGGCAATCATTGACCATATAGGCCGCCCTGAGGCGCCCCTGGGACACCCCGAACGCAGACAGGGCCCTGGTCCTGTCCCGTTTGTATAACCTAACATCCTTCAAAACCTTACCAAGTATGGATTTCATGACCCAAATTAAACCAACTCTCCGTTGTAGGAAACTACTCCGGTGCAAACCCTGAATCCCCTAAACATCTCTCTAATGCCGTCACCATCCGGTGACCACGCCGCAATCTTCTCTTTCGACGCCAGCGACGCGAAAAGTGTGATTGTGACGACCCTGTCGTGTCTACGAGGGAGCACCAGAGCTTGCACCAAATCGCATACTTGAAGCGACCGACCCTACATAGAATCTCCACCAGTGGTTCATCGCTAAGTACTGAAATATCAATGTCACTAGACATTGTTTTGTTTCTTTGGCTTGTGTCAATCACAACCGTAGTATAAAGAAAAGAAGCCATCTCTTTTACCTATATATATATTAATTCTTTCCTAACCCTGATTAAATTGGGATTGGTTTCGGAAATTAATGAGCGGTTTGGATTGATTTAAACTACTTCTTTCCTAATCTCGTAATTTTGTTTCAATTTGATTATTTCAGTTCCTCGAATATAAAAACAAAAACAAATTGGCAAGGAAGTCACTAAAGCACCCACACCACACACACATATAATCAATATTTTTGTTAGCTTTTTTTTAAAATATAAATTGTTTTGCATCACTCTGCCTCTACGTATAAAACTCTTATCATCAATAAAGGTTGTATAAGAGTTGAGGTTTGAACGAGCCGCTTGAGCTTGGTTCGATCATTGTTCAGTTTGGGCTCGATATAATACTTATTGAGCTCAAGCTTGAGCTCGTTTAACAAAACGACCCAAGCTCTAGTCCAACTTTTTTTAAACAAAGGATTATTATATATATATTATAATAAATAGTAAATATTTGTGATGAAATTAGACGAGCCAGATCGAGTCGTGTCAATCTCGGGCTGGCTCGTTTAATATTTACTAAAATATTATATGTTCTTCAATTAATATTTGTATTGAGAATTAAGCAAACCAAATCGAGCCGAGACATCAAACATGTTTATTTTTTTCGAGCCGAACTCAAATTTAGTTGTATAATCACCTCGTTCGAGCTTGAGCAGAACACATTTTCTCAGAGTCGAGCCAAGCTCTCTGTCAAATTGAAGCTCTATTCAACTGGTTTACATCCTAATTCTCCATTGATAGCGTGAGACTGGAATAACCAAGGAGATTTGATCTGGCTGAGATGGGCCGACCGTGGTGGGATGGCTCAAATATGGGCGGACTAACCCAAAATGGGCCCAACGGCCCAATACATTGGAGCAATGGTTATGGAGAGCACACGAATATTGTAAATAAAGATTATTTGATATAATTGACATTCACTAAGATTTCTTATATCTAAAAATATGGTTAAGATCTAGTTACTCGACAATGCCAAATGACCCAGCAAATTCTAAATAATTGAAGAAAATGGAATTCCAAGTGAGAATAGAAAATTATGAATCATTCTCCAATGTCGTGAAATGACTATCAAATCGATATGTACATTATTGCAAGAAATACCGCCTAACCCACGTGGAGTTGTGATACATAAACAACACGAGTTTCGAAATAACTGAGATTCACTCGATACGACTGAGATCTTCATATCTAAACGATGGTTTATGATCTAAATAAAAAATATGCCTAACAAATGTGAAAATGACCTGTCAAATTCTGAATAATTGAAAATAGTGAAAGTTGTCGCACAGGAAGATGGTAGACCACCGAGGGGGATGTAATACAAATACTTGAGATAGCGTTCGATGAGATATCATTAAATGGATGAGAAACTCTCTCTGTGCTCCCACTACTCATTCGAATTCCAAATGAAAATATCTACAATAAAAGATTATGAATCCTTTTTCTAGTGGTGTGAAATGAATATTTAGAGAGGATATAGTGGTGATGTGAATGTTGACTACGGCATGGAATATCGTATAACACACGGGCTGTGAGACATAAACATCACAAAACTTAAATAATCGACTTTCACTCGTTCGATACGACTGAGATATTTATATTTGAAAGATGTTTATGACCCAAATGTAAAATATGCCCGACAGATATGGGAATGATCTAGCAACCAACAAATGAGCTTTGCTTACTTTGCTAGATGTTGACCTTGCATCATCTTCCCCTCCATTTGTTCACCCCCTAGTTGAAGAAAAGTGGGAACCCATATCCACCTTACCAATGACCACTCAGCATTCAACTTCATACTTATCTACAACTACTCAAATCAGCAACATCACCTATAGATTCTAGGGTTTCCTTGGAGCCTTTGTTGTTGCCATCTCCACTTCTTCCTCCACTTGGGCCAAACTTTTCATATGATTATGATTGGATTTTTCTAAGAAAGCTCAACTATTGGTGATCAGTGTGCTAATTGGTGGTGGGAAAGAACCCACTCAAAGAGCCCTTGGTCCAAATGATTATACCAGGAAAGACACACTATAGGAGAAAATAAGGGAAAAGTCTATTCTCTTTTACCTCTTTGCCTCGAGAGAAAGGGAAGAAGGTCCTATTAGGAATGATAATAGGTAGGGGATCGAGAACATCAAGTATCCGTCGAGTTCGAAAATTTTTCCATCTGATATAATCTAACATGACTATGTAGAACGTGTAAACATATGAAGATACATGCATGGATGGTCCTGTATGTACACTGGGATCATCAAAACTTGTTTGATCATCTAGTCGAGTACTTGAACTTAACTGATCATGGTTCGAGTCAAATAAAAAAATATCCATACAAGACAATATCTGGAAATAATACTAAAAGTATTTGTTCGTTCGAAGTTCATATAGTTATTGTTTTCAATCAAATCAACTCGAGAGTTCAAGCTACTAAATAATAAGTCGAACTAATATATTCACATAATGCATGATAACATTTTAAATACCCATAACACCCAAAAGCATATATATTACCTACAAACCATTCACAAACCTCAGAACCCAACTATTTGAGCATCGGACATGTCCGGCACACGATGTCAGTAAACATTTCGAGTTGTTCGATTAATCCTATGTAATTCCTGATTAATCTTTTATTCCTGTTTGTTTTTCAATTAATCCCCGAATAATCTATGATTAATCTCTAGAAGGCCTTATCTGACCAATGCCTAGCATTTTTCATGACACTGATAGCACATGAGATGGAGAGAACAAAAGCAAGTGGTTCTCAATGCAATTTTCACACTGTAAACATGCATCAATCAATGCAATCAACACTGTCTTATGTGCATTTCCCACTACATGTTGAGAAGTAACAACAAAAAAGACCCAACATGAAGACACACATAAGATATACTCTTTTATCTCAAAAGGAGACACTATAAAAGGGTCAAGATACCAAAACTCTTATCTCTGAAGAACTTTTCTTCCCATTATTGTCACTTGCTAGGGACCCATCACTAAGGGTTTAAAAAATAAACCAACCCCACCACCATTAGACAAAAAGAAATGAGATTTTCCTGGTGGGCGGTGCTATATAGATAACCATTTTCTATCCTCAAATCAATCAACAATCTCAATTATTCAAATGCCTACTCAACATGCAAGATTTTATGAATTACGAAGAAAGAAAAAAATCTACCTTCAAGTTCAGTTATTACCATCCATAGAGGCTAGAGCAACCAGAGAAATCGATATTGCCACTCAAATATAGGAACAATTTTATTACTATGGTGAATATTGGAATATAAGGTGAATCTGAAAAATCCTTACTGATATTCTTCTCCATGTCTGCAGCAAGCCAACTCTTGCATGGGTCTCAAACTGCAAAACACACTGATTGGACTAATAGGGAACACTTGATCAGCAACAGAAAAGCCTCCATGCATTAACATGATCCCAAATTGTTCTCGACCATAACTTTAAGCTGTTCAGAAGTAACTAATAATATCAATATATATTCCACATCTAGAATCACCAATAGTAACCAAATTTGATATAAGATTGATTCGGTGGGTGAGAAGAATTAATGGCAGGCACTTTATATTAAGGTAGATTGCAAATTTGACTATAGATGCAATTCTTGTTTGTCAACCTTGTATTTCTTCTAGTTAATAAGTAATGAGGAGAATCGCGAGCTCAACAATATCAACACTAAGATGACATCAGCACTGTCCCCCCCGAAATTTGAGAGCATCCGCTTTGTGGACCAAGAAATTCTAAGGGTATATTGCAAGAAGTGGTTGTGTAATTTTGTTTTTGCTAAAAGTGGCTTCAGTTTACCATTTTTCTGCAAAAAAACGTGTACATTTGTTTGAAAATGACCTTGAAATTAAATTTTAAAAAATTAAACATCAATGTCCGTCCGTGTGACTTCAGATCTAGATGAGTTCGGTGTCGAGAGGAAAACCGGCAAGCTCTTTCAAGGATATTTTCGTCATTTTTGGACAAATGTACACATTTGCAAAACGAATGATAAGTTGACATCCACTTTTTGCAAATCTGGAATAGTACACGACCACTTTTTGCAATTTATCCAAACTTTAATGAGATAGAATAAATAAAAAGTCTAATCTTCACTTCCATCTCTTGTGGATACCCTCCCCCCTCCCTTCTTCATTTATTCCCTTCCTTCCTAGTTGATCTAAAGTCCCTTCTAAGAGTCACTAGCTACAACTGTTGAGCAAATATTCTTATTCCATAGCCTCTACTTTTTCCTGATAAACTCGAGAATGATCTTCCAAGGAGAAGAAGCAAGAGAAACAACATCAAATAAACAAGCAGGCACATCACAAGGCAACATACCAGGTGAGTGGCTGAACCTAAGCCTGAGCGCGAAACCACCAAAACCAGGTTCTGGTAATAAGGTCTTCTCGTGCAACTTCTGCATGAGAAAGTTCTTCAGCTCACAGGCATTGGGGGGTCACCAGAATGCCCACAAGAGAGAGAGAGGTGCAGCAAGAAGGTACCAATCACAGAGGATGATGGCAATGACGGGTCTCCTCATCAATAGTCCAGCAGCTCGGTCACTAGGTGTTCGCCCCCATTCGCTTGTTAACAAGCCAAGCAGAGACGGGGCTCCAAGATTTAGTGACACAACCATGAATTATGGAATGTCATGGGCAACCGATACTACAAATATGATGTGGCCAGGCAGTTTTCGCTTAGATCCACAACTACCAGAGCCACGGTCAGAGAAAGCAACTCTTGACTTGAATCTTCGACTCTAGTAAATCTATCTTTCCGTTAAGAGTTTTGTTTTTGAGCCCCAAGCAGCTTTTGATGTGTTCGATCCACCAAGTAAATAAACTAACTATTGGAGGCACTGTAATGAGTGAAATCTGGGATTGGTGATCTCCCTAATATAACTAGCTGGAAGAAACACCAAGAATCTTCTAGCCTACTTACCGTAAGGAAACTTAGAGCGTCTCCTCAATTTTCAAATATGCTCAGCTTTTTATGTCTGTAATGTAACCTATTGCGCCATAAGGGTTTTTATCCATCATAATAATGAAGTTCAAATAACGATTTAATCTATTCCATCCATATCCCAACATTATGGTGAGAGAGATTTTCGAAGGCCGGGCAATATCCACCAATATTATGTTACTATTCTGCATATAGCGGAATTATTTATTACATGGGACATGCAAATTCATAAATTCATACCTGGCTTGTAATCTGAATCTTGACAAGCTGCAGGATGACATCTTAGGTTGTCCTATAAGCTGCACCCACGTAAAACTGAAACATCAGACTGTAAGAGACGAGTTATGGGTAAATGAGAGAGTGGAGTAAGGTTATCCCGGTATATGAACATTTTAGTCCTCTTGTAGGCCACTTAGTTGTGCCCCCACAACTTCTGTAACACTAGTTCCATCTAATATAAGATCAATGAATTGCAAGCCCCAATAAGGTAATAAAGGTTGAGTAACTGATGAGCAGAAGCAGAATCTTTTGAAGCAAAAATTTTAAAAATAATATTACAAGCTTAAATCAGAGAAAAATTACAATATTTTAGTAACATAAGATACTTTCAAACAATTTTATAAGTATATATACTTGGCTACATCCTAGAATGTTAAGAATTCAGATCACTTTTCCAGTTGAAACTTTGGCTTCGGCCTCAAAAACCATCTAACTTCGCAAGCACACCCATTATCAATTACTTATGTAACTTAAACAGATTCACAAAAGTAAACTTAGAAATGTTATTTTAAACCCTTTCTTGTGTTGTTATTTTTAGTTTGACCCTCATTTTCAAAACTAAAATGCACGCCAACCCAACCCTAACGGCAAGTCAATAGTGTATTCAAATTTAGAAAAGGGAAAAATGTTTTTCACATGTCAAAAGTGTATCAGTGTGCCCAACATTGATTGAACATGACATGCTGGCAATATAAGGATCACATATGCAACTCAAGAATAAGTCCTAACTAATTGAGAGAGGGAGAGAGAGAGAATGATATCGAACCTTCCCCCCACATTCATCTCGATTGTTTACTTCCACAATATGGTGTATTGAATATGTAATCATAATCTACTATCACTTACTGGGAGATTTCCTGCAAAATCAGAGACAGCAGTAAGACCCAAGATTAACAATCTTAATTACAATTTACAAATGACAAGCAGGTTTCTAGTATAGTGCTATATAAGCACATTCTCGAGTACCCTCTGCCTCCTTGCATAAATGATAATGTCATCATAAAAAAGAAACGTGTCCGTATTCTACATGCCTTCTGAATTTCCTTTGCACGGCATAAGGAACTTCAACAGGCGGCAACGCCTCCTTCCATCCGGTCAGAGCATCAAACGCATTGAAATTGATTTTAATACCACTTTTTGTGTACTCTAGAACTAACAAACTGTCCCCAAACACCATCTCCGGCAAGTGACATGTCCGAAGCTTCTGCTCCCACCTGCAAGCACATCAATCATCATGCCAACATACAAAACTTTGCATCTCAGATAAAAATCAACATCAGGAATTTACTAAATGTTTACAACTTTCAAACACTGCATTTCCAGGGGAATTAAGCCTATAATTCCACAAATCAAAACAGTGAATCCTTAATTTTAAAAAAAAAACCACACAATCAATGAATCAAACAAGAGAGAAACACACAGAAGCACATACAATCACGCAATCTATTCAGCAAAATTGAGGGGAAATTTGCTGTCAGAAGCAACGAAACCACTCTCAAAATGCAGGTCGCACATGAGATTCTTTGAAACAAGATTTATGAACTATACGAAACATATATACATAAAAGTGGAATATTCGAAGTGGAGTTGGAGAGAGAACCAAAGAAGATCGGGAGAGGTGAGGATGGAGCGGTGGCTGGACGGAGGCCACGGCGGTGGTCCGGCGAAAGCTCGGCTCCGGCAGCTTTCGGAGCACTTTCATCGACCTTCACCTCCATTGCATCGTCTTCGAGCTTTTGGTTCGGTTCTGGTGCGCACCACGGCGCCAACGAAACCTGAGCTCGAAATGGGCCTCTCGAACGGTTAATTGGGCCTGCTATCATGGGCCAAGACGAAGTGGGTGTGCTTGGTAATTGGTATACAAGGACGGACATTTTTTGGACCCGGAATCTAAATTAAAAAACCTGAATGGTTCGATTTTGGTTTTAAACTTTAGGGAGTTTTTCAATTTTGTTTTGGTTTTTGTTCTCAAAATTCAGAACTGTCGATTTGTTGGTGAGAACAGAATTGATTTGTGTCACCACGGGCACCTCTCGTCCATGCACATATATTATTTATCTTTTATTTTTATTTTGGTTACAGAGTATGTATTTTAATTGAGTCGTAATAATTAAATCTTAGCATTCGTACCAGCTTGAGCTTAGTTTCGCAGTGGTTGGCTCTGCTTACTCTCTGGTCTCGGAACATGGTTCGAGGATATTATTCTATAAAAGATCTTAGCATTCGGCTTTGTGAGATTTTTTTGTAATTCAAGTTTAATATTTTTTACTATAAATTGAGCTCAACGTCTTTTAAATTGAGCATAAATTAAAATTAAAAAATTAATTCTAATAATTAGAGAATAGTATGGACAATCCAAAATGATGGTTCTAAGACAACATGGCCGTACATCTTAAATTTTTGTCAGACCCCAAGCAATCATTTTAGGCAGGGGTGGGCATGCTTTTGGAATTCGAACGTTTGTTCGAAACCAAACCGAATGGAATGCTTCTTAAGCTTGAGGAAATCAGAACCGTGTATGAGAGGACGGTCTAGTTTCAAATTGTTTGTTTCCAGTTCGATTTTTTGGTTCAAACCGATTAGAAACGTTAAATTCAACTCTTCAATTTAGGCTGATTTATGAACCGAAATAGACGACTTTAGACTTCATTTATGAGGCAAAACTTAAAATTTTCAATTATAAAAAATAGTAAGAAAAAAATCGAAAGTTGTGGTTTAAATAATACAACCCAATCAATATCTAAAGTTTGCAATTTAAATCTTGCAACCCGTTTGACTCCAATTCAGTTCTACCTAAAATTTGCAATTTAAATCTTGCAACCCGTTTGACTCCAATTCAGTTCTACCGATTCAACCGGTGTTTCTAACTTGTGAGAATCAAAACTAAACTGCAAATTGATTGGTTCTTTTAAAATTAAAACTAAAACCCAACTATTAACCATAGTTCTCAATTTTTTTAATCATGGCTCAGTACAGGACCAATTCCAGGTCCAAAATGACATCATCTGCTAAACATTCAAAGCATTGTTAGTCTACATTACGCTGAACTGTAAAAAGAAACAGCATTGTGTTAATCAAATACGTTTTTAGCCAGAAATTGAACACACACAGCTTCTCTTACAACTAAACTATCAACCAATTCCACCATCTTCCACAACAAAGCGAGGAACATTTCTCTTCATCATCACTGTAAGTCATAGAACCAAAAACAAATAGACTTAAGAAAACCCGAGAATCATTAACCAAATACAACATCAACAATCACATTCTTCCCGGTCGGACAAAATCGAATTGCTCAACCAGTTGATTTTCTGCTTCTTTTCTGGATTTTGCCACCTCTCGGTTCTTCGTCAGGTTTCGGAAAATAAGCTCGAAGAGCGTGAACCACTTCAACGATTGGATTGTTTCTCGATTCTACATTACCCGACTTGCGCTTCTTTCCAGAATCTTTCGCATCGGCCAGCTTACCCTTACCCTTATTCTTTCCGGAATCTTTTGCATCGGCCAGCTTACTCTTACCCTTATTCTTTCGAGAATCTTTTACTCTGCTTCCCGGACTCTCCTTATCCGCACCCCTCGTGTCACCACCGGAGCATTCGGGTGCCACAGTGCTTGTCTTGGGTGTTTCATTTGTGGCGACTGGTTCTGGTCCAGGCTCGGGCAGTTTGTCATTTTTCTCAGCCAAAGGAGTCTTCCTTCTCGAGTGTTTAGCAAGACATGATGTTGAGCAGGGCTCGACACACGCCGAGTGGCGAGTATGCCAACGTGTATTGTTAAACCATTTGCTAACCTACGGAAAGAAATTTTTTTAACACGAGTTGGGTTTTAAAGGAAAATCATAACTCTGTTTTCTGATTTTCTCCCAAAAGGTTTGAGAAGTTGACGCTGATATTATTGGACTGTTAGATCGATGAAAAGATGAGTTACCTGCTGGAAAGTGAGTTCTAGCCTTGTTGCCAATGTCTCTCTCGTAGCTACATCGGGATACTGATTTTCCTTGAAGGATTTGTGGAGCCCCTGCATAATGAAATACCCATCATTTTAGTAAGGAATGGTGGCGGAGAGGCTAAGAGAGATGTGGTACATCAAAAAAAAACTGGAAGACCATATAAGGTGTTTGGCTAAACCATACATTCAAGAACCGTGCTGTTGTGGCCTTGACAAGGTTTATCTCTAAAACATTAAAATTCAAAGTTATTTGCATGCAACTATTCTCGTAATGAGATATTGATACGGTCCAGAACTGGAGGATCGAGTTATGGCTAGAATTTGGAAGATAGTGAGCTCGATTAATGAGAGAGCTCTATTATCGGTTTGACATTCGTTTGAGAGAACAACGATCTCCAGTAACTTTCTAGTTTTCTTCTTAATTCATTGATGACTTTTGTTGAATACTTCTCAGGTATTTATAATACTCTGAGGCTACTAAACTAAACCAAAAGATCAGATATGCAAATCTGATTTGATAACTACGAATTCAGATGAACCCAAATCTAAAAATTGAAAATTATAATTATCTAACCCAAGCTTATATATATCTGTTGGTTGAGATCCTAACAGATGTATGAATCAATATGAAAGCCGAAGTAAAATTTTCTCAAGTTACGGCATTAAATGAAACCAGAATCGCCAATTAATGACCAAACTACCCGAGTATTGAGTAAATCACAGGACAAAGAGGTTTTAATACGAGTACGTGAATAAGATGTTCCGCTACCTGAATTGCCGCTTCTCCAAGTCTTTTAGCGGTAGATGATCTGGCTTTCTTATCACTAGATCCTGATGTTAAAGGGCCCTTAACGGGAGTAGATGGCGAACCGTTTGCATCCTCAGAATTCATCTTTTGACGACTTCTTTTCCTAGAAATGTTTTTGGGCTCTATTAGGTTGTCGGTTATATCCTTGGCCTTTGTTTTATGCTTAAGGGAAGGAGCAGTTCCATTTGATGCCATAGGTGTGACTTCTCCGGTTGTTTTCTTCCTTTTTCTTTGTGTTTCTGTATCGGCCCAATTATCATCATCATCATCATCATCATCATCGCTTGAATCAGAAGAAGCTTTGTCATGTGTCTCCTTCGCAGTCCAAATTTCATCGTCACTTGAATCAGTCGAGTCATTTCCATATTCCTCCTATACGAATAAGAACATGGAAAACAGAAGAAAACCGATATGACAAGAGATAGGAGACTAAACAATAAAATCCAAATTATAAACAACAAATGCAGTCATTTGGGAATTTGAAATATGGATCAGGGACTGTCATTACAGCATGCTATAATGAAATTGTTCTACATTAACATGCAAACTAGATTTCCAGTTTGACAAAATTAAATGCCATCAAAAGGTAAAATGTGAGAACAAATCATGAAGAGCTTTATCTTTCTTTTAGCCACCTGAAGCAAAAACTCTAATCTAGCAAATCAGATGATCTTCTATAGATCTGACTAGAATAGCATTTTGCCACTTATCAGTGAAAGACTCGCACATTCTTTTTTGAACGCCCTAGATTTTTGCAATCATTTACTATTCTAAAATCGTAATGAAGATTCAATATATACAATTCAAGCAAATCCAAAAAGAGATGATTGAATCAAAATAATTTCTTTTAAAGTCCCATTTTTTTGTCTGATTGCAATATGAATGTTCTATAGTTGAATAGTGGTATGTGTTTCATGATGCAAGATGCTATTGAATATGATTGAAGATTCACCACGTGCACGCAAAGCAACAAAAGGACACTTACATCATGTAGCTTTTTGTAGTCCAACCTTTCCACATGTCTCTTCCCAGAGGCACGTGCAGCACCTTCTTCACCAAGCTTTGACTCTAAAAGGGGGGAAAGTTCTTCATTAACGAACGGCTTCTTTCTACCAACATTAGATTTCCGTCCATCAGAACCTCGGCGGGACTTGATAGTCCCCAGTGATGAACAGGCAGAGTCTCCATCCTTTCCGGAACACACGCCATCATTCAACACAGCAACCAAATCCTCGGAGTCAGAAGTGAAATCAGAACCTGAACTTTCATGCTTCACTTTGTCATCATGATCTCGAGCACTGGGATCAAAGTCATCATCCTCCGAATCATCAGAAGGAAGCCCCAAGAACTGCTCTTCATTTGCAGGCTTCTCCAAATCATCAGATGCGGTAGTATATTGAGATTCATCAGAAGATTCAGAACTACTAGAAGCATCTTCTTGAACCTTCTCATCTCTTTCCGAACCATCAGGATCATAGTCATCATCTTCGGAGTCATCTGAAGGAAGTCCAAAGTTGGGATCCTGGCTTTGCCCAGCCGTGGGCGCAGCTTCCGGGAAAACCTTCTGCGCAAAGCTAGAAGCACGATAAGGATCGACACAAAGGTAAAAATAATATCCTTCAAACTAACCAACACAATGGGCAGGATTGATGATTAATCACTGACCTCCCAGCTATCATTCAGTGAGAGATTTGTTCCTTGAGATTCATTAAGCAAGTCAATACACTCAAATTTGCAATCACATCCAGGACACAACCAACCCTCATCACCAGGAGGAACTGCCAGATAGCAAATAAAAAGTGAACAACTCATAAAGAGTGAAATAACTGATTAACATGAAGTATATGGTCAAGTTTTTACTGTCTTCTTTCCGTAATGGTGGTTCCAAACAAAATTGGTGAAATGCACGTTCGCAAGCTCCATCACATAATAGAATATCATTATCAAGAGAAACGTCTGTGGACCCACATTTTGCACAAAATATCTGCCAAAGGAAGAATTCAGGTTTATGCATAATGGATTACGAGTATGCTGAATAAGCAGAAATAAAAACAAATTAAGAAATGATCAAACTTATAACTAAAGGCTTCTCCTACATCCTCACAATCGATCTCTCCCTCAGAATCAAACAAAGATTCTGGAATCTTTCCTTCTGCACACAAGGATTCAATATGTTGAAATAGATCCCGTATCCTCAATTTTTGTCGAAGAATCTCAGATGCAGCCCGTTGAAGCTCCTTCTCTGGCCTTAACTTTTCCATGCTGCAAAAGTATTTAGAAATGCCATGTTTACTAAAATAAGTTGTGCTTGCAAAAGATTTAGGAGATATTTATACTACCCACATGCATTAATTTAGGCATGAGTATTGTTAATTTTAGATTATTAGCCAGAAGCCTATTATTTATACATCTTAGTTTTATGCTACTCTACCAGTTGAAATTTGGGAGGAAATTGAGAAACCACTTGGGCAATGATCTTTTTATTTCTTATGACATAACATATAATGATAGTTTACTTAGATTTGACTTCACATAGATACTGAACTCAAATACTAATCCACCACTACTCAAGGACATGCAAAGAATGACTGGCTAACAGAAACTCCATATTTGAAATGGATAGCAAGCTTAACTGATCATTAATTTCTATCCATCAGACAGTTATTTTTGACAGTTTTAATACGTTGCGCTGTACTTTCACGTGATAAATGTTTGCCAACAAATAAAAAGGTACTTTGAACTACCTGATGTTAACCATTGCAAAGAACAACTGAAAGGAAAATACGAGCATTTCCAGAAAACTGCCATTTCATCCCCCAAATAGTTACAAACAGCTATAGTTCTTTCTTTTCACCCCTCTTCACAAGCATGTTATTCATTGGAGACTACTAAAAAGAAACTAGCATACAAGCAACCAATAAATGCAAGCTTTTACCAAAATGACATCAAACCAATAGAAAAGTGGCAAAACACAGATAAGACAATCTGCATACAAAAGATACGGGCCAAACTATATGCTATAGAATACACACCTTAGCCCTTTCCATCCTTCACCCGAATATGCATCTATCAAGCTTCGTTCATAATTTATTTTGTTCTGAAAATATCGCAGGCGTTGCCTAATTCTTAAAAATTCATCCGCTGTCACATTGCTCACCCTTTGCTTCCTTTTCTTCTTCTCCCCTTTTGTCTCAGTACTAGCATTAACCAAATTAGTACTTGACTCTGGGGGTTTAGGTTTTTCTTGTGATCTTGGACGCAGAACTCTGTCAGTGTCAACCAAATGTTTCACCCTGTGTTTTTTCTTCAGTACTTTAGGACTTTTTTTCTCAGGGCTACCTGAAAGACTAAAGCAGTCTACTGTATTTTTATGTGGTGTTTCCAATCCTTCAAAACTAGAATCTTTCACCGCAATTTCAGGTCGGGCCAATTTCTCTGGACTAGAGGTTTTCGTCACATCATCAGGAGGCACTTCTTTGTTCTCACAAAGAGAATTATTTGTTGGAACTTCAGCCGGTGGCTCCAATTGTTCAACAGCAACACATCCAGATACATGGCAGATTTCTAATGTTTCACTTTTGAAAGGTTCAGTTTCTGGGGTAATCTGATTTTCTTGCTCTGTTGGTTCACTGTGTACACTTTCATAACTAGAATCTTTTACCGCATTTTCAGGTCGGGCCAGTTTCTCTGGACTAGAGGTTTTGGTCACATCATCAGGGGGCACTTCTTTGTTCTCACAAAGAGAATTATTTGTTGGAACTTCAGCCGGTGGCTCCAATTGTTCAATGGCAACACATCCAGATATATGGCAGATTTCTAATGTTTCACTTTTCAAAGGTTCAGTTTCTGGGGTAATATGATTTTCTTCCTCTGTTGGTTGACTGTGTACACTTTCAGAACCCAACTCATGCCTCTGTTCCGAACTTTGTTGAGGACATGAACATGTTTCAGCCAGACTGCTACTGAGAACATTTACAGGAGGTACTTCCAATTGGGCAGTTAGAGAGTCCTTAGTCTTTTCTTCAGAAGGTGAAGCTAACTTCTCTGAACTGGCAGCACCTTCAAGAGGCACTCCTGTGCCCTCAATACTAGAACTAATCATCAGAATTTCGGGAGAAGATCCCAATTGTTCAACAGTGGCACATTCGGATAATGCCGAGACGGTTTCCTCTATTTCATTTTGCGCAGGTTCAGGGGAAAGCTGAATTTCTGTTTTCGATGGTTCCCTATGCGTACTTTCAGAACCAACACCACACCCTTGTTCTGTTATAATTTTAGGGCCTGAATCTGTTTCAACCAAACTACTTCTGCTAACATCTACAGGGGGCAGTTCCAATTGTTTAATAAGAGAATCCTTGGTCTTATCATCAGAATCTTGTACCATTTGCTTGATATCCCTTGTTTCCACTGGTATACTTGGTAGAAGTTCAGAGCAAGGCTGATGATTATGCTCTGGTGATCCATTAAATACTCTTCTGAAACCAAGCTCATATTCATTTACTGAATTTGCCTGTTCGTCACATGATTTTATTCCGGTATGTCTATAGTCAATATCTTCAGAATGTGGGTGAAAATGTTCAGAAACGAGAACTTTGGTCACATCTTCAGAAAGCAGTTGCAACTCTTCCTTATCATCACCACCGGTTATTGCCCTTTCTATTTCTCCTTGCTCATTTTGTAAAGCTTTAGGCTTTTGCTCTGATGCTTCATTACAAACACTTCCACAATCAAACTCTAGTGCTTGCTCCAAATTAGTTTTTTTATCGCATGGACCTTTCCCGCTCTGGTCACTGACTTGTAGTGGAATAGCATCCATATGTTGGGTCTCAGGCATAGTCAGTCCAATATCAAAAGGGTAATAATTGTAATGATGAAGAAAATTAAAATTTCTATCCGTTATGTGTGGAGCAAAATAAAATGAAAGTATTCAGTCTAATAACTCAATGTTCGTTGTAGGAACAAATTACAAAAAAAGTTGGTCTAGATGTGCCATCTGACCTTGTGCTTACAACCCTAACTACAAAGTATTTAATCGAAGAATTAGCTTTGCCAAAAAGGTTTCCCCCACATATGAAAAATATTTGTACAATCTCACCCTCTATGCAGTTGCACTGCATTTACTTCACAACCCAGCAGCATACCTGAAAAGATAAGAAAAATTTTAAAATTAGATGCACAGGTTCGAACTTAACCATTAGATTTCAGTTTTTAAAGTTAGAATTGCTCGTGTATACAACCAATGGCAAGCCTTCCACTATAAAATTAGCATTTCATCACTTATGAACATCTACAGTGATAAAGACAAAAGTGGAATACTGTATCACACTGCACACCCATTTCTCCTTACCAATGTCGCCATACACCTTGTCATATTTATCTAATTATCTCTTTGCATTCATCACACCATACACCCATTTCGCTTAATGAAACACCAACTAGTACCCTACACTAGTTTTTAAGTCCCATAAAGTATCAACATGTCCAATTATTTTTGGATCTGACCTCCCTACCTCATAGAAGTTAGGAGATCCGTACTATTAAAACAAGAAATGCTAGGAAATAAGGCAGGTACAGAAACTCGAGGATTAAGCTATGGAGAAAACTGACCAACATTATTATAAAATGGAAACGAGGGAACATAAGAAGTTTATTGCTACCTCAGCATATAGGATGATTTAGAGGTTCCTACTTCTATTTTCTCTCTCACCATGCATATCAATCGTATCTTTGCTGGCAAATTTTTTTTTATCATTGTATTATAGGAGTTTGAGAACAAGCGATGAGAAACTGTTTCAGATCGTGAAATTAAGAACATGAACCCAAAATTACGCACTCATATCCAAGATGCAAATTCAACGGAACACACATCCAAATCCTAGGCGAGCTATCAGCATCAACAATACATCCACACCTAAAAACACCAACACATATCAAATTTCAACAAATGCAACCTCATCTTAGACATTCTAAACCTACAAATTCTGTTTGTTTCCTGAGAAAACACAAGAAAAACAAATCAACTAAGAAAACTAAAAGCTCGGCTCTCGGCTAAACCTAAATCTAAAAGCTTAAAAGCTTTCCTTGAGGCGCGTACCTCCTCATTTTTCCTAAAAACCATAACGTAACGTCCAACAACCCCGCGTTTTTCCTTGGCTTTCTCAGCAACCAAACAAACACAGATCGGTTACAGAAACAAACAGATTCCGCACCAAAGCAAAGCCGAGCTCAATTCGCCAACCACAACTCCGTTTCTCTCCAATTACCAGACAATTTCACAGAACAAAAGAAAATGCAAGATGTAACAGAAGAATTTACCACATCTCGGAGCTGCAGAGACGCCGGAGACGGAGAGAGAGAGAGATACGAGTCGGAGGAGAGACAGAATCGAGGAGAGAGAGAGAGAGAGAGATTGGGTGGTTCCGTGAGTTCTCTTCTCACCGCCGAGAGAGAGAGCGAAAACAGCGGTTTTTAGTGAATCAGTAACGCCTTTTCTATAAATCTGGGCCACCGTCCGAGCTTGGGGGCGTAGGGCTTGCCTTCCTGCTACGTTGCGCCCGAGGCGCACTGTCCCTCCCATGGGCCTGGGCTCTTGTTCTATGGGCCTGGCCCGTGACGTTTCTTCGTCTGGAACCAGCCCAACAGAGGAGACTGGATTGGACCCCTTCAGGGATGACAAAAAAAACTGAACCCGACGAATATCCAATCCGCCTGCCCCGTCAAAACGGAGAAACGAACTTGAAGAAAAAATATCCGGGTGCGAGACGGATTCCTCATTTTCGATTCCGTTTCACTTGCACATCTGATCCAATCCAACACTTCGTTCAGAATTCCGGCTCAACATTCACGGGAAACTACAACCAAGTACACATTATTCTAATAAGGATATGTATAGACGAAAAACTAAACTAAGTTAAGCAGTGTTATGGATATCGGCAGATATCGTCAATATCATAGCGATATCACGGAGTTTTCCATATATCTGAGACGATAAGGCTAAAATCGGTCAAATACCGGTCAACTCTGGTCAAACCGGACAATTTCAAATTAACTGCGGTTTAAACCAATTAATTATGGTCTAATTTGATTTAAATCAATTAGTTCCGGTTTATTCCGGTTTATATCAATTAATTACAGTCTTATTTAATTAATTTTGGTCTACTCCGACCGGCTTCGTTCCAGCACACTTAATCTGATTTGACATTTGTGTCATAAATTATAAATTATAACAATAAATATCATTCATTTTCCATATAAATTATAAAATAAATATCATTCATTTGGGTTATGGCTCCGGTCCAACGCATTTAAAAATGATTAAATACCATTCATTTTGTCTTTAATAAATAATAAATATGAGTTTATATTTAATTATTATGTATTTATTATAAAACGCGTTTTGCCGCGATCTCTCCGAGTTTGTTAAATTTTCCATTTTGTCAGCTTGCCAATATATCTCCGCGATCCGAGTTCCACAACCATAGTCATATTTAAGCGGAAAATCATCAAATTTGAATTTAGAATCTTATTTATGGATATTCTTATTTATATATCAAATATACCCTTCTTTTTTTTAATATTTTGTTTATGAGGCTATTCAGTTAAAAACAAACTCTATAAACTAAAAATGTATATGGGCTATTTGGGGAGGGAGAAAAA
>JAYMTP010002199.1:0-20652 GCA_036897365.1 Geranium brycei
ATATAAATATAATTAACAAGAGAAGTTGAACAAAAATTCATAAACAGAAAATTAGAGATGGAAAAAGTCACCTGAAAAAAATGCAGTTTTGGTCATTGAAATGAAAAAAATCATCGAAATCTAATGAACATGACGAATAAAAACAGAGATCATTTTATTTTGATAATAAATCGCATCTTAAATATTTCACCCATGAATATCAACACGACGGATTAGATCGTATAATCAAAGATTATGTCACGTATCATCGAGAGAATTTTACTTTTATATATATATATATATATATAGATAAAAAAATACAAATAGACAAACTTACTATTAAAGGAGAAATGACTATACAGGTCATTCATTCATGGAATGAGTCTTCAATATTGGTTACATTATTTCACAACTTGTGGTGAAAATTATCTTACATTATTTCATATTTTTCATTCAAATAATATTCCACCGGAAAAAATAAAAGGCTAAAAGCAGTATGGTGTACATATAATTCATTCTATAACTCTCTGGGTGATTCCTCCTCGTCACAGAATTTTCTGGAGCTGAAGAGAGAAAATAAAGACAGGCCTTTACTACCAATACCAGTTAAATATGCAAAAACCAAACTAGTATTGAAGAGTTCTTAAAGCCCTGGTATGGATTCTAGATTATATTTTTGTGAGGCTGAAGCATCTGAGTCTTGATTTTCTTGCAATGTTGGCTTCGCCATGGCATCCAGAGTCTGCAGATATGTATAGGAAGCCCCCCGATTGGGCGGAGGGCTTGGATTGCTGATTCTGCTTGCAAGGAAGCGACGAATCAGGCCCCTCAGGAATGGAGCCATGGTGTCTGGTTCGTGTTCCAAGTAGTACATGATTCCTCCCATACACGCACAAAATAATGCTACCTGAAAGTTGGCAGGCGCAGTACGTAATTAAGAATTTCAGATCATGCAAGCCAATCAAATACATATATCATTAGACATCATAGGATCGTAGACTTGTACCTCTGCATGCTTAATATCTGGAAGGAGATGGCGGTTTACTAATATGTACCAGAGAGAGTCTCCCGCTCGTGGAAGAACATATAAAGCGAGTTCACTTCGTCTAGTTTTCTTCTCGAGTAGGACAGAGAGAGCAGCAACGCCACCAGCAATCCAATATACAAGCTTGTGATCTTTAGTTGCAACTTTTCTATGCAAACATATGACTCCCTAGCAACACAACAAAGAGTCACGCGGTAAGCAAAGATGCACAGTTTTCATCCCTGAAAATGTGTAATCACAAACCAGCATATACCTGAAAAATTCCAACAAAAGCTGACAAGAAGGTTGTCGAGCGAACTGCACCTTTAACAGCATGCCAGCAGGTACGAGCAGGAGTATCCATGAACTGCACGAGGAAGGGGAAATATAGATACATAGTAGAGTTTACATCAACTGAAGGGTTAAAACAGAACTGTATTAAGTACCTTCTGTAAGTGCAGAACAACAAAGGGCACAAATGTCAAAGAGAAGTAAAGCGGGAATGTTTTTCTGAATGTGGCTGATGCGGCATTAACATTGTGGGAGAGACATGAAGTCGTGTCTGGGTGAATAATGGAACAGGGAATAATCGAGGGAAACTCGTCTAGCTTTAAATGTTTGGGTTGTCTTCTATTGGATAAGTAATCAGATATAGAGGTGACATCCACTGGGAAACCTCTACAGCAATCCCTTACTGCCTTGTAAACAGGCCGCGCAACTGGTCCAGTCTTCTGAATGAAGTCTTGGTATGATTTTGGCAAGCTCTCGGGACGCATAACAAAGGCATACATAACCTGCAATGAGTCAATAAAATAAGAAGAAAGGATCTGGTGTTAATTATTAAAAGATGTTGGCATGCGGCCTCGGTAACAAGCTAGGCAGATGAAGTTTCAACAGATTCCCCTTTCCAATAATAAGATGTAATGTCTTTCATTGAGAATTTAAAATTAATATTTTTTATCACTGCAACACCCACGTGACAAGGAATCAACCAATATGGACCTCAGTAGTCTCAGACTCCAGCAGGGGAAGCTTCTCCATGATCATTGTCAGGATGAATTTATCGAAAGTTGAACCTACAACACCTCTTCCTCTTCCCTCTTCAGATCACTGATGATGAGCATATTGTTCTCCTTGATTGGAGTCGTACCCAACAACACTAAGCCATACCAAATTCAGATTAGGTGCATTTGAAGTCACAAACCAATTTAAGGACATTGGGTATGTATTGGGTGACACCAATGTCAGACTCATACCAGCACTGGTAGTGGTACAGATTTCATTCAAATGAGCTTTATTGGTTCTACAAAGTGAACCGTGTAATGCAGGTTATTGCGGATATATAAAAGCTGTTATTATTAGGCAACATTTTTGGTTGCCATTAAAATTTAGAGAAGTGTAGCTTCTCTGTCTTTCTGACACTGGAAGTCAGTTTATTTAGCTTTAGTATTCGGCACACATGATTATTTAACCATCATGATGCATTTCTCCTCCACCCTAATAGATATACTCAATTACAGAGCATATAAAACAGTGAGCCTAGGTGGCATGAAAAATACGGTTACTCAACTGAAACTCTCACCTCCTCACTTTCTATCCATATAATAAGCTTTTCACTAGAAACGTATGTAATGATATTCCTATAAATGTAGTACAGGAGTAAACTTGCAGGATAAAAAAGCGCTTCAAATTACCTGAGCACATGCTAAAGAAAAGAGAAAAGAATCTCCATGCCTCCAATAGCTTCCCCAAAGGTCAAACTTGTTTTTAGATTTTGCTGAATTATAAGCACACTGTTGACAAAAATAATAGTTATCTATACAGAAAAAATACAAAGAGAGAGCCATATTCCAATTTCCAACAATTGCATAAGCTCGAAGGAAACATGCAAGGCAATACCTGAGCTACCCTAGTCAAAAGATATAAAGCTAGTGTACGCCTCCGGCTAGAATCATCTAATGCTAATACAGCCAACCCTGCAGCTGAACCTGCTAAAATTCTGCTCCATCATCCACTTAAAGTTAAATAAAAACAAAGAATATATATGCACTGAAATAAAACTAAAAATAAAGAAGAATGTTCTCTGAGAGGGAAACTTACGCATTTAATGGCGTCTCTTTTTGTCTGAACTTTCTCAATAAACATCTAAGACCATGGTAAGATCCCGTAAAGCAACCAAAAAATAAACCAACGCGACATGCCTCTTCCCTTACAATAAGATCTTTCTCCGAGACAAGTTGCTGCATTGAAAAATTAACATGTTCTTTATATGAGAAAATTATCACATGTATGGCGTAAGAAAGGCTGAGACTCTTGAAAATATACAAATAAAAGTAGACAGTTTTCATAACCAGTAGACTACAATGTAAGGCTCAACTCATTATAGAGAAAATTTGAAAAGTAGTACTCAAGGCAATCATCTCGACTCATTCTTTATACTGTTAATATACAGCAAATAAATACAATTATTGAAAAAACATACTAGTTTGTCCTGAACTTAATATTTTGTTGAAAATGCCACCATATCCTTCATGTCACACATAATTGTTATCTCTAGGTAAGAGTACTCTGAGCTACGACAAATAATTACTTTCACGATTCTCCCTCTTGATGGCATTCCTGGAGTTTATCCAAGTATGTTTGAGACTCATTAAAAAAATCTGGATCTTAGTTGTTTGATAAATTGGTGGGATTGAACATGTGCCTATGCAAGTAATGTTTTATAATACTGACCCTAAAATATGACCAAAAGTCTTTTATGACCCTAAAATGATCCTGAAGGATCAGTCTCATGAGGTGAAATTACCTCTCCTATATATAATTAAATTGCTCAGTGGAAAAGGGCAAAATAAAATTGATAACTTTAACGGTATTAAGAAAATGTGTATCATTAAGTAGAATCGTTTCCAATTCAGATGTTCTAACAGAAGTCATTCAAATACAAAAAAGCATAAGACGTCTAATTTCCACCTTTGCACTCATCTCGCTCAAACAAACCACACATTTCATACCTGCAAGCTTTGGCAATTGAAACACGATTTCCTAATAATTAAAGTATTAAACTAATCATTTCTACATCACTGCAATGCTAGAAAATCAAATCCATCAAACACTATTAATCATGCCAAAATCACTGCAATGCTAGAAACCCAAATTTAAGAAACTCTAACCATGGTCATACCTAAAGGCACAAATCTATCCATCAGACAATAAGAGATGAAAATTTGTTAAATGACTACAATTGCAAAAACATCCACATCATTCAATCACAATAAAGTCAACAAAAATGAATCAAATAATACCATCGATATCAAGAGATCAAAATGTCACATCGAATCAATTTAATCTAAACCTAATTACATTCACCAAATCGCGAACCGATCACTCACGAGCAACACGCAATCCGTTCCACGAACAACTAAATCAACCAGCCAAAACAAAAATCAAAAGACAGAATTCAGGAAAACAAAAAACTAATCAGAGAGAGAGAGAGAGTAACCTTGAGATCGAGAAGCGAGGAGTAGGACTGGCCTCTGGCGAGCTTGAAGGCCCGGAGAAGAATCCCGATGCCGACCCGGACGCCATAGGAGAGGAGGAAGCTCTGGCAGAGGTTTCCGATGGCGTGTGAGACGCAGGACTCGCCGTCGTGGTGGCAGGGAGGGTGGGGGTGCGCGGCGGCTCTGCGCTGGCGGCGCTGGAGCTCCTCTATGGCGTCTCGGAGGCGCTCCTCGGCCTCTCTGAGGCGTCGCTCGGCGTCGGAATTGTCGAGAGGCGGAGGAGAAATGGGTTTAGAGAGAGTGGGTGGCATTTTCGGAGGAGAAGAAGGAGAAGAGGAGAGACTCTGCAACAACAGCAAGCTACGAGATGAGAGGGAAAGAGAAGAGAAGAGAATGGCAGATGTGTAAAAACAGGACTCTTTTTGGTTGTTTCTTTGTTTCTCCGATTGTGTTGCTAACGTGCGCTGTGGGGACAGGGATGGAGTGTAGGCCCAGCAAAAGGAAATGGGTCAATATCTGTAGGCCCACTCAAGGCCGATAGGGTAAGTTTGTATATGCCCTTTGAGCCCATGACGGTAACAAGTACTGTCGTTTTCAAATTCATTTATGAATTTGATGTTGCCTTCATGCTTTTCAACAATTTGGGTGTTGAGGTTGTTGATTTTCATCATATTTTACAAGGAATTAAAGTAATATATTAATGGAATAATTCGTTTTTAGTACACTTAAGTTGACAGGATTATTATTTGACTATAACAAATTTTAAAACGTCTTATAAAATATTTGTAAACTTTGTTTTTTTTTTTATTTTGCTCATCTCGAGTATAAAGAAAGCTAAAATTTCTTTGTTTGGTTTTAAAATTTTCAAACTTTGTGGCATTTTTTTCCATTTAAACTCCACTTAGTGAATTCGAATGAGTTTGGGATATCTATAAGATAAGTAGATGACTTTCGTACCTTTATAAAATGCTAAGTTTTACGAAATTTGGAGGTCTTTTGCTAAGTCAAAAGTGGATTCAAGTTTTCTGCTGGAAACATGAACCATTTGAACAAAAAGGATTCCAGCAAATAGTTCGAACCCATTTTTGACTTACTAAACGATCTTCCAATTTCGTGAAATTTGGCACTTTAGAAAGGTACGAAAGTCGGATATATTTCTTATGAAGACCCCAAAGTTATTTGAAGTCTCAAAGTGTGAAATTCAACCGTTTTTTAATGGTGGTGAAATGAAAAAGATGGCATGAATTTGAAAGTCAAAGAGGGGCATTTTAGTCTTCTTTGTACTCACAATGAACAAAATAAGAAAAACCAACTTCATTGATGTTTGATAAGACGTTTTGAAGTTAGATATAGTTAGGTGATAATCGTGTCAACTTGGCTAAGTGATAAGCTTTACTAACCTGTTACAATAATAAAAAAAAGTTTAGGTTGTACTAAAACATTAATTTACCAAAACAATATTTGAATGTAAATTGTTTAACTACCTATACAGCTATTATAAACAAATTATATATGTTTACTTACAAAGCTAGCATAATTTAAAGACTGTTACTTAATTCAATAAATGGGAAGTCCCCTGATTTTAATCTATACAACATCGACTATGAGTTGTTATATTATTTAGTATGTTCATGAATAAGCGAAGTCCACTGTATTTTGTAACTCTCTACACATAATAATTATTTGACTAAAATTTGTGTATTCAGAAACTTTTATAATATGTTAACTTATTCCTTTAAATTATAACTTAATTAGGTTTTGACTTTTCTTAACCAACTAGATGGAATATATGTGGTACATCCAACATTCAATTGTATATATCATGAAAGTGACGAATAAAGAATAGCATTATAGGTAATGTACACACATAAGTGTGTCATGAATATATGAAGCAAAACATTATAATTTATAAGTAACATGATATATGATAAAAAAAAAAAGGGTGGTACCAATTTTTTTTATATCTCTTCTCAGTAATTTGGTAACATATTTTCTTCTTTTTTTTGAGGAAGGTAACATATTTTCTTAATAACTTTTGTGGTGAAATTGTAGAGCAATATATATATAGTGTTAAGCAAGTTCTATGTATCACTATGGATAAAGATTTTACGTTGGAAATCTATTAATTTTATTAAAATAATGAGAAATAAGGGAAACACTCCAATTAAAACTACTTTTTAGATGATAATATAAAAATCATTACTATTTGTAGGATGGTAACGATCAATAATTTTTCTTAGGGATGTTTAAAATGGTCTGAAAACCCGGTGACCCAATAAACCCGCAACCCGACCAATTCGAACCAAATAGGCCTGAAAAAAATTTTGAGGTCAAAAAAGTCCAACCCGAGGTGTAAACAGGCGGGTCTCGGGCATGATACCCTCCACCCGCGTCGAACCCGACAACCCGAGGCCCGACTACTTTGAAGCCCAAAACAAGCCCATTTCCCACCGGTCTCCAAACGCCCAATGCCTCTTTGAACTCTTAAGCCTAACATTTCTTTTGAAAATGTTCTTAATTTTTTCAAGAGGGTTTGTCAACATGAAGCAAACTAAATCTAGTTTTTGTCGGATAAGAATCATCTATTTTGTTTTCCTATGAATTCATACTCTAGAATTTCTTATTATAGCCATTAAAATACCTACATCAAATCACAATAAGCATATTCAAAATTAGTTTTAAGGTTAAAAGTGGATTCTAGTGTGTATATAGGCTTCCTTAAATGTTTTTCCTGAGTAAGACTCGAATTTCCTTAACAGTGTTGTCTAAGCTCGAGTTCGGTATTATCTCAGTCTTAAAATATCATAATTAAAAACATATACAAGAGACTAGTGTCATGTACTGAGTTTATGGTCCAATGTTTATGAATATAAGTCCTCCTTATACTCAGTACTTTTTCGATCGCAGTTTTCGCTGGTTTAATTATCATGCATTTTCATGTTTTTAAGCTATGTAATCAAGAAAAGGAAAGCAGAATGAAGATGTACATTGTTTTTGTTGTACTAAAAAGGGATAAAGAAAATAGCATTTATTTTGGATATTGGGAACGGAAGCTTGTTTATTCTTAGTTTATGTGGTGGTGGTGTCATTTTGATCCTTCCACGACGCTTGCCACTGCTTGTCATAGGCGATGGCCTCGTCGGCAAGCTTCCGGAGGTCTTGCAGATGGTTGGTTCGCCGGAAGAGCACTAGGCTTATCACAGTCACAAACAGCCCTGCCTTGCATATGAAGTTGCCTGTTTGTCCCACCACATCGAGCCCTGTCAATGTGTCCACAAAATACGACATGAAGAATCCTATCATCGCCGCTCGTCCTGCAACATCACATCGCATCATATATGTGAGTTTGTTATACTGGAACACAATCATCATCACCATAGTATTGAAGTGAGAGTGTGAGTTTTGACCGTTGAGAAGCTCTGCCTGTGGGAGGTATGATCTCTGAAGCCATGCCCACCAGGGTATGATGGAGCTCCTGAAGAGAACGGGTTCTTGCTCTGTGCACGCCTCTGGGAACAACTCAAGAAACCTTCTCCTCTTCGCTTCTGCATAATAACAGAAAATTGTAGATTTTATTCGGGATAAAATATTGGAAAAATTGCCAAAACCCTCCGTTAACTATTTCATTACTGCATAGTCTCTGTATACTGTGTTTATTACAAAAACTCTCCGTCCACCTTGTATTTTTTGCATGTTAATATACTAACGGTGTAAAAAATAAAAGATGGACAGAGAGTTTTTGCAATAACCACAGTACACTGAGACTTTTTGCAAAAATGAAATAGTTGACGGAGAATTTTTGCAATTTTTCCTAAAATACTTAGGGACATACCTGCAACAATGACACTATCCCAATCCATCTTGCCATCCCTAACAAACGTGTTAAGATCCCAGGTTCCGTTCTTCCAGCGCTCATCAGTGAACTTAGGGACTGAGGGCTCTCTGTCTGACTCTGCAACAGCCTCTGATTGATCAGGTTTCAGGATGGAGCTTTCTTGTTTCTCAACTGTGTCGAGGCCTTTGTGGCCTTCAACGTTCAAGGTAACAACATGGCTTGTTGTTTCTGTCTGTTTTGTGCGAGTGCGTGCAGCTTGAAGCTTTTGCCTGTTCGTTGTTTGGTGGCGACGAGCACTGCCACTGCAAGCTCTGGTGAGTGAAGCAGAAATGGAGATGGAAGCCATAGTTGCGTTCTGTGCAAAAATAAAGTATATTTATTTCTTTGGCATATTTCTTTGGGAGGGATAGGAAGGAGAGAAGAAGCCCATACTTTGAAAACAAATAAGCTTATCTCTTCCTACTAGTAAGGTTATGGGCAAGATCTGTACTCTGTATTCAATTTATCCATATCTGCATTTTATTTTTAAAATTTGAAAGCAATTACTAAATCTGAAAAGAATAATAACAGGAACTTTTTCAAGCTTCTCCATCTCCACATGGCACTGATTGACTTTTCGGACGGCCGGCCATTGTACAAGACAATGGATGATCGAAACAATGTGAGATATTTTTTTAATCAATACAGTATTCATTACAAAGTAGTCAGAGTTCAATACTCTGCAAGCTAAGCAATAACACAATCACAATACTGAACTATCTAAATAAGAACACACAAGAGCAAGTGGTTCCTGGCAACACTTGATCTTCCACTGTTTTCTGGTTAAGAACCACGAGCGATGCCAATGGGAGTACCAAGCCAGTAGCTCCATGTAAGAGCACAGGACCTGAAAAAACAAGCTGTTGTAAGATATTTTTTGTACTAAAATGTAGCAGTTAATGATTTCTCAATTATAAACAATAATTTTGAATAACAGCTTGAATCATAAGATTTGATATTTAGTAGGTTCCGTTGCAATACTTGGAGACCTTATATAAGACCTCAGGCCTAACCAACATCATCATACTCGAGGCAAACAAAGGTCTGCAGGTCAGCCGCATTTATCCTTAAACCTCAAAAGAGAGGCCGACAAAATGACATGTTCCACATAGTCATATTGGTCATGAAGAATATATCCCTCATGATAGACATATTCAAGCAATACCCAAGGTCAGACATTGCACCCATTAACCTCATGAATACCAAGACAAATTATCACAACTATAAAAACACTTATGATTGAAGAATGAAATTCAGCACAGGTCTTGCTGATTGAAAAGAGCATTACCAATCCTATATTCCAAATAACGCAAGAGATCTTATAACTTAGAATAAGAAAGTTCAAGCTCTCTCACACAAACAATATGTTTTGAAACAATGCATGTGATTATGTGATTAATGCAAGAATACTTCTCAATGACCTCCTCAGTGTAACACCCCTTGTAGATAGGCTATGAAACAGTACATGCCATTAGTACACGAGTAACTCTATAAAGCATAATCATAGCAACCATCACTCTGCTCTCCTAGTATCCCCAAAATTCTGTAGTCATTTCTGAAGTTAAGAGTTTGCCAGCAAAATGAAGTGAAATAATTTATCAAATAACAAGAGTTTCAACCTCTCTTTGGATACAAATGCTAGAAATAAAGAATGTGAATAACATATATTACACGTGTTTAGTTCTTCAAACTCAATAATATTCCCTCTATCCCAAAATAAACTAAAACCTCTAGGACACTCATTTTGGGACAGTGAGAGTAAATAATAATTACTATATACACCAAACTGCCAAACTGAATTCCTCACATCAAGGCCCACAATGAAACTGAGGTGGTCATTAAATACATGTATATAACCAACCAACACAGTGTCCAAATCCTCTTGGCACGTCAGTGGGCTACTTGGCATTGACCAAAGGTTAGCGATGGCAATTTAGGTAATCGCCAGCCAGGACAGCATTGGTTTAATCTCTATATTTCTAGCAATTCTAGCTTTTAGTTTTATTAGTTTCACGGTGATGCGACAATGATCTAAGACTAGGTTACGAATTTGAAAAATGCAGCTTATAATTTTAATTGATTGGGACAGGCCAGTTAAATCTCAAGCTTCTGCAAAAATAAAATAAACGGTTTGAGGGAGTTTTCACAAGTCCGATGAAGAATTGTTGCATCAAATAATCTAAGTGGTTGTTTGAATTCAAAATATATGGGATCTGCCAACCCTTTAATCCTTTTTGACACGCATCAGCATCGTGGTGATGTGTTAAACATCTGACGCTGCTAGGATATCAAGAATCTCAAGGAAATCTAAGAGTAATTATGAATTACAACTTACAAGTTAAACTAATTACTCGTTGAAGCAACAATCATTCTGTTTAGTACATAACAAATTTTATTTTATTGAGTTGACCACTGTCTACAGAATATACATGTTATTACACTAGAAGACCAATTTCAGGATTACTTCACATGAGAGATACCTTTAACTAAATTCTTGAAATGAAATGACTGCTTCACCTTTTATTTTTACTAACATAAAAGTAAGATATACAATACTTTCAACATCAGAAGTCAAAAGGGACAAGAAGCTATAGATTACCTCGGCTGATAGATTCTACTTTTGCATTTACTATGGATGGTTAGTAATGTTAGGCCTCTTTCCTGTATACAGAACATTTAATTAGAACAGTGGTACAAATGATCTATACTTCTAAGAAATTACTTAGTTAGCCAATCATCAAGCTAAACAAAATATAAATGACGTACTTTCTCTTTCTACGATCAATCCCACTCCTCATATCATTATTTGCAAGAGAAGATCCAGAGGGAATCGAATACTGTTGCATGGGAGAAAGGGCCGAAGGAGCAGCACTAGCAGTTGTTGCAGAAATTGATGTAGCTGGCACGGGAGGCTGAGTTGGAGCAGATGCAGGGGGTGCAGAGACCGGTTCAGGAAGAGGCCTTGGTAAAATATGTTTCAACCGATTGCTTCTGTAGTTTTTCCAGAAAAAGAATTGCTCCCTATGCGCCAACTCCTACAAGCTCCAAGATATACTCAATCAACCAATGATACCCAGTACTAATCAAAGAACCACAATTCTGCCAATATAAATCCAAACGTGCAATGTATCTTAGACTTATCATAATGAAATCAAATTAACTCTTGGCCATACTATAGCTAGTGTAATCATATAATAGTAGAAAAAGATTTATTTATTTTTGAAAAAAAGAAAAAGAAATCCCTTGATGAACTTCAATTTTCTGTTTATCGGCTATGGGTCAGTGACTCGGCTAAGGGATGATTTTCAATACACATAATAATTTGGACAAAAAACAAACTCCATGGTAAAACTATCATATGAGTTTCAAAGCTGAAATCACAGACTCAACCTTTAAAAACTTATACAAAAGAATCTAAATATATGACTTTCAATATTCAATGTTTACAAAGGGAACTCATAACATATATACATAAAATTTAACCTTGTTTCCAGGATGTGCCATTGCAGCGCGGAAGTTTGCATTTTGGAGCAGTTCAAGGAAAAAGAGGCAATGAGGATACCTGAAAGTGTTCTAAATGATAAGCAAATAGGTTTGAAAAACAAAGATAATATGAAATGGTTGGATCATAATTCTAAAGAAGACTTAAATCTTTTCTCCTATCCTTAAAGAGTTGAAGATTGAATTAAGGAATATTGTCTAATATGGCTTGAACAATGCAACTTAGGGAGGTCAGTGACCGCATGAAAAAGGATAAAAGAATTCAGTTAGAAGAAGCTATATAACAAAGGGGATACCTAAATGAACCTGTAATGGAATAACAAAAAAAAACACAACTTGAACCTTTGGAGAGGAGACTAGAGAATGAAAAAGGAAATACTGGTCAAAGACCCAATTAAATTTTCCTTGAGAGCTGTGACCTTGAGGTGGCAATTTCAAGTTAGGAAATCATTTTTCCGTAAAAGTAAGGGGGTGGCTCCATAGATTATACACCCTTCCTAGACCACAACATAGCAGAATGCTCGTGTCGTGGGCCCACCCACTCCCATTCATGTAACCAACCCCAACTATGTTTTGGAAGTAGCTTGGCCTCTCGAGTGGTTTAATAATTGGCTTCAAAATTAAAAGAATTCAAAACTAAAGCTATAACATGTGTATGTTTTCAACTCACATTATAAATTTTGTGTATTCCGGACGTTGCCAATATTGGAGGTATTTCAAGTAGCCAATGAATGCTTCGTCTTCAAAATAACGATTCTGAGCCAAATCTACATCAGAAGTTTAAGACCTAGTTTATGAAACAAAACTAAAGCAAAAAATTACACGTGAGACAAAAGACACATGCACAGACATCCTATAGTTTATAAATTAGGTAGACAACCTACGAGCAGCATTAATAGTACCTACTACCTTACTCTCTCAAGATAGTTCCTGTACATAGTTATCAAATCTAGAACTGTATTTCATAATTTTGAACAGATAATCTTAAAACATGAACATCTGTACACTTCAAATTTGGTCTACATTACAGATCCCAAATAATAGCTAGAGAATATTCAAATAAATTTTACCTTTCAAGGAAAACAATCAGTACAACCGGAATATAATTATATAATTTGAGTTGTGCTTAGGCTTTAATCACTTGCGTTCAAGGATACTATAAAATTGAGATAACTCCCTATAATTCTCCAAGAAATAAACAAGGGTGCTCTAAAATTAAAAAGGTTCAGTGACACATACAATGAATGTAGGTAGGGTTTGCAAGACACTGAACAAATTCCAATTCGAGCAAAAACCTCTGTCGCCCATCATCTGGATCCTTGTATATGCTCTTCGGCCTGAAATTTGCTTAAAATATTATGCTACATATTTTCTGAAGCTAAACTCTCAAAAAATCAACAACATATAAAAAGAATAAAACTAAATAGAGTGATTAACCAACAGCAAGCCAGCTACAAACTCGCAACCAACAACCTCTTTTTCTCTAGATTGTTTCTTTTCAAAAAAAAATATACGCAAGGTTCTGTGGACTACAATTCGGAAAAGGAAGAGAAAATACTCTGACAAGAAGCAAGTTCAGCACAAACGAGAACTAAGAAGCAATGTTCTAAAAATCGCTAGGCACTAGTCGGGCGGACAGTATCCCTTTGGATTAATCGGATTTGTATTTTACTATTATTTTAATTTATTTAAAATATAAGTATATGACTTACACTAAAAATTAATATTTTAGATATGAAAATTAATATATTAATCATAATTTACTAATTGGCAGCGTTTTAAAAAATAAACACACACACGCATATATGTTGCAAGGAGCTTCAACAATACAGTCATTCGTTGTAATTCTAAAAATGAAACAACAGTAGACTGAGTCAATGAACGACCAATACGCCAAGAACACTACACAAAATCAACATTTTTTTCTTATTCAACCCTAGAAAGTGCAATGTGAGTGTTTGAAAGCAAAACAGCACAAGTTAAAAGGAAGTCTCACACAACAGAGCTTGACCAGTCATGCACAAACACGAGAAAAAATATGGAAGATGCTTGGAAATATCAGTACAGTGGAAAATAATCAAGTGTAAAAGACATGAAGTTCAAAACTTAACTTTTGACCCTAACACATGCAATGAAAGAAAATATGTACCCACAAATTCAAGAAGTCAATTTAGTTTTATTCCAATCTAAGGTAGAAATGCAGATCGAATAAACACAAGCCAGAAGAAGAAAATAAACTCGCTGCTTCAGCACTAATGAATCTTATATCAACATCAAAATCCAAATAAGTACCAAATTGATTTACAGTTCCTATTAATATTTTAACAACAAATATGCAGAGGTTCACTCCATTAACAACTATTTTCGCCATCTTCGGCTCACAATTGCAAAAACCCTAACTCCATTTCAAAGTGAAGAACACAGAGGAAAAGAAGAGCATCTTCTATAACAAAAATGACCCAATTGAGGGAGAAGCCATGGAGATTTCATTCTAGGTTTCGCTCTGTTCGCGAATGGGGTGGGTTTTTTTGTTATTTCTTTTAAAATTAGAATCAAATTAACATATACTGAACCGATTGTTAGAGCAATGCTAAGAAGAGAGTACATTTTCTCAGTAACCAAGCAAAAGTAAAAGGAAGAACAAAAATTGAGAAACTTACGAAGAGGGAGTGGGAGCTGTATCATCGCCCCCTTGACTGGAATCCATGGAATTGGAATCGGAGAAAATGAGATCAGTAAGAGAGACGAAGAAAATTGGAGACTTCTTTTATTGGCAAGTCAAAAGTGGAACCCAATTTATAAAGCCCGTTTTCCATGGGTCAGGCCCAACTAATCTCGATAGCAATAAAATCAAATCATTATATAAACACATCAAAAACTGTAGACTAAAAACAGATTTAAGATAACAAAAACCAAATAGAGATTTTCTCCTTTTATTCGGACCAATTTTGTAATAAATTTTTTTACGGTAGTCTTACAACTAAAAATTTCGTTATATCAATTCAAAAATGAAAAGCAAAGATAATTGCATGTATACTCAAGTATGTTTGATTTGCACTTAACTGTACATGAGATCAAAAACTGTAGTCTTAATGTGATTTTAAACTCACTTACTATTTATTCCGTCACAAATTAGTCTAACAGTGTTAATATTTGGATGTAAACTTTTAAAAAGTTTTAAATGACTTTAAACTCAAATGTATAAAAGATATCACTAGGAATTATTTTTTTTTTAATGTTTTTATGTATGATTTAGATACTTTCTGAGTAATTTTAATTTTGGTTTGTGCCAAATTCAACATAGTATCAACTAAAGCTCCAAAACTAGAAGTGATGAATGAACCATCCCCAAAATTTGGAATTGAGTTTGAACGACTTCTATTTCTATAATCTTTCATTGTCATTAATGAAAAAAAAAAGTTGTAACATTTATTGACCCTGAAATCCTGAAATCACCTCATAAGTCACATAATGGCTCCCATCAACGTGCTCTTACCGAATTATTTTATTTTCACGTAACCCTTACATGAAACATTAGCATCTTTCTGTTGCTAGTTGATCAGTACACATCCCTCTACCATTCCATCTCGATCTTAAGATCCACCACAAAATAGGCATTATAGTGATTGATCGTGTTCTGATTGACGGACTTAAGTGGTTGTGTCTATAAGCTTGTCCTCAGTCCTCAGGGGACTCAGGTTAGTAGGGCACCCCACCCCCCATGGCTGGGAAAGCTATCATAACAAGTTGAATGAAAAGTAAACAAGACAAATCTTAAATTTATGTTAAGCTTACCCGGAATAGTTTAAAAGGTTTTAACTGTGACTCTGTGAGTGCATTTTTTTATAATTTGAGTAATAGTTAAAGTCATAATTAGACTCTTCAAAAGTTTACAGCCAAATCTTCAACACCGTTTGACCGATTTACCAAATTTGTGACAATATAAACATTAAATGAGTTTAAAATCATATTTTATAGTCATATGCACAAGATAGCAATTTGATAGGACTAGTCTAAAAATATAACAAATAAATCATTTGCAATTGAATAGCAGCTGGGCAATTTTTTTTTGTGCTCAAGTGAATTCCAGATTTCATCCTCAAAATCTTTCACCTACATGAATTCGCCGAACTCATCCACACCATGGAACTTAAAATCATCTAGGATAGGAATCCATAATTGTGCAAGTCATTACTGCTACAACAAAATATCTGTGTATTAGCTCCCTATTCTCTCCAAAGGAAATAAGTACATGAACTAAGCAAACATAAATTCTTCCATCCCAAAAAGTTATAACGAGCAACTTAAGCTTTTTCCTTCAGCACAAAAATCATGATACAATTCTTTCCTCGCTCAATAGTACAGAAATATGAATCACCATTATAATGGTCATCCCAGGTGGGATCCTTATCCATCAGTATGGCCTGTAACGTGTGGGTCGCCTGAACCTGGGAACCCTTCTGCACAAAGGGGAAAACACGAAATTCATATTCTAAAATGTAAACTGCTCTACACTACCACACATTCATATCAATCGTCACAAGATTTAGTAATGGAAGAAGATGACAGCTATGCAAATAATAAGTAGTTCACAAATGATCCAATAACCCATTCAACAAAGACATTCTGGATGGATAAAACAAAGAGGATAGAAAACATAATATCAGCTAGAGAACTCAAAGGGTTTGCCAGTAACAGACACTCTTTTTAAGTCCAAAACTCTGTTTAAATTAGTGTACTAAGACATAGTATGTAGAGATGCAAGCAAGGTGCTTGCAGTACACAGCTTTGTTGCACTGGCAGTCACGCTATGCCTCAGTACACTAATTTAAGCTGAGTTTTTGACCTAAAAAGAGTGTATGTTACTGGCAAACCCTTGAAATGATTATGATTATCTAGCTAGCAACCAATTGAACACAGACAAGCCAAGATATGAACTCGTGAAAGAGAAGTAAAATTTTCATTCAAAAATATATTTTGTGCAACAATTACATTGCCTTGTTTTTTAATTATTAATTTTCTTAACGACAACATGGCAAACTAAAAAGTCTATAATCCAAGCAGTCTTTGTTACAAACTAAAAGAATAATAGTTGAAAAACAGTCAACTACATTTTCATCATCCCAAGTCATTTGCAACTACAAATCACTAAAGACGACATATGTTTAAATTAACGCAGCAAGCTAAATTATTATGGTATTACTTTCTTTTTATTAGACGATAAAACAGGTTGCATGTTCATCTTAGACACAAATCCAATACGCTTTTCACCAGAAAGGTGAACCAGAGTGTTTCATAAGTTACCCACTACCTAGATAGATTGAACAATTATACTGTACACAATTTTTCAATTATATATTGAAGGGGTTTTCTTCATTTTAAAAATCCAGAAGACGCAGGGAAAACTGTAATCAAATATTAAATGATGTCCAAGTTACATAATCTAAGACACATGACGTAAAAATAGGGATATCAGCAAAAAAATACTTTTACACATGTCTTTAAATGGTGTGTTTCGTTCCTAAACAGTAAAGCAATCCACAAAGTGCTCTTGTACTTTAGGGAAACAAGAAGTACTCTTCTATCTTCACAACTGAAAACACCAATTGATGCATCAACAGTACAAGCATTTATGTATCCTCAAGAACCGTATTTAACCATACATTTCTTTATTAAAAAGGTCCAAAATTGCCCTTATATCTAATTTTACTAACTGAACTCTACATGAAAGCAATACAGGAACTATTTTGTTTTAAAAAAATGCTACTGTCAAGATTTGTGATTACTTACCCGTATGCCTGTGGAGCAAAAAAAGGTGCCCCAGGCACAAAGGGCCTTCGTGATCGAAAACCACCAAAATACGGATTAGGTCGCCGACCTCTATATAGTTTCAAGCCCGGAACATTAGTTCGCTTCGCAGATACCTATTATTAAAATATCCACCATCATTATTAGTACACGAATTAAATATTTAATTCAAAGAATAACTGTAAAAGTTAAAAATCAAACTGAATGACCTTCAATTGGCGGCCATGTAATTCTGATTCATTTAACAGAACCGCATTCTGAACAGCATCAACTTCAACAAACTCCACATAAGCAAATCCTTTTGGTTGACCAAACTTGTCTGTCAAGATTGTAACTCTGTTCACTGTCCCACAGGACTGAAAATGTTGCTGGACTTCCTCAGGCGTGCAAGCATAATCTACCTGTGGGTTTCAACAATATAAGAAAATGGTTACTCACTCAACTCATCCCCAGAATATTTGCACATTGTAACATTCAACATTAAGTCGGAACTCCAGGGACAAATAAAATGAAACTGCTCCGAGAATATAATATTCCATTCCGATGTAGGCCACCACCATCGGCGTAGCTGTTGCAGTCACAGGAGATATAGTTAATGTGCTAACTGCTAAGTATTCCCAATACAGGACAGTCACTCACAGGAACTTGAATAAACTAGACAGCTAAATACAAAACCAAAGACGGTACCCACATGAGTCGTATACACTATGAAATGCCATAAACTGACTATTTTGCAACCCAAGAACAGCACCAAGAATTTCTAAAACAGGGTTTCAATTTTCACGTGAGTTCCAAACAGATATTGTAATGTTAATAGAACCAGGCTAGTCTAAACTAGATGCAAGTGCATCACAAACAAATGCATGCCTCATAAAATACACAATAGAGGTCCCCAAGTTACCACAAGGCAGGACAGAAGGAATAATAGGATCCCGTAAGAGTATTACAAGAATGATTAACCTGATAGAGAGAAAAGCCCACAAACATCATTCACTACGTAGCTAATACCATTACAATATACATACATACTGACAAAACTACACTGTATGGTAGATACCTTACTGAACTGCTACATTACTACCATATATACATGTTTCTATTCTATTCAAGATCTATACATAATCTCCTGCAATTTGCCATTTGAACAGCATGCACGCAATACTTAGTTCATAGAAATATACACAAGTTTCCAAAATGCAATGAAACAAAAAAAGAGTAGTAGGCCTCACATTACCGACATAGATTGAACGGGCATCCACTTCCTCCTTTTCGGCCTGAGTGGCAGACGCACTTGCCGAATCTGGAAAACATAACAGAAACAGTTCATTATATGTTTCATCATTGAGGCTTGACATTAGAGCTAAAACACACTACCACACAACATTTAATAAACACTCCCCTGTTAAACATAGAATAAGATTGAATAGAAAAGGTCCACAGAACAGCATTCATGCAAAACATCTAACAGCTCTAACATGTTTTCCTACAAACTATAAAAGGTCTAAACATACTTTTCTATGATATTGACTAAGTACTAACTTGAAAACTATGTTATGATCAAGCATATAATAATGGTTTCTGTTCGAAGTCCAACATGTGAAATTTTGCATTGCTCTTTTACTTGTCAGGATATAAAAGTTTGAACTGTTAGCAAAGACAAACCAAAACTGGAATCCAACAACATGCCAAATAGCACGGTTAGTGTGCATGCATGTGCTATCATGTGCAACAGAGTTCAGTTTCTGACATTCATTTCTCATTCTGGAACAACTGTTGATGGTTGATTACTACAAATTAACAAATGGCACATCACTGATTTTGCAGAATATACCATTAAAATGGTAAGTTACAACCTCATGACCCCAAAGTCACAGGTTTGAGCCGCATACATAGCCAATCTACAAAAGTAATGTTTTAAAAGACATGGAGTTCAACGAAGTGATGCACACCTTAAACATGTATTAAATCATAACTTAAAGCCCAAATAGCACCAGAAAATATTAACAAAATTTAATAACACATAA
This sequence comes from Geranium brycei, assembly GCA_036897365.1. Lineage (NCBI taxonomy): Eukaryota > Viridiplantae > Streptophyta > Magnoliopsida > Geraniales > Geraniaceae > Geranium > Geranium brycei. The sequence goes on from JAYMTP010002199.1 coordinate 19,708, forward strand.
ATGAGTTGAAATAATAATATCAGTGACCATTATCATTATGATAAGGACCTTTGAGTATATAAATGGATGTCATTAATTAATAGATTGAGGTGAACCTAATGGTCATAATTGATGCATGAATTGAATTGTTGGCCTTATTTGTTAGATCACAATGAATCCCCAAGTCTTTGTTGAAGTATGAATAAATGGATGTCGATATTTGATCCCCATCACGCATTAATAGTGATTTCCTAATTTAAATATTTAATAAATAAAAGCAATAGTGTATGAATGAACAAACAAATGCATGGGAGAAATAATTAAATTTTTGACTGAGTGGCGCCTCAAACAGCATTAAGGCACGGTCAACCATGTGTTTCGCTCCTCTGGCACACCTAGTAACACAACTCAGGGGCTTTTAAAAACACTGAGAAGAAGGGCCAAGCTAATATGTCTGCCATTTTTATATACATCCCATTAAACATGACAGCTATACTGCAAAACACGGATGCAACCTCGCCAAACCAAAACTAAGTTCATGTGTCAATCTAGAAAAGACACCACTAGAATACAAAACACTTATTTTCATTAATCTGTTACAAAAATCACAGTGAAAAGACTTCCCGTCACAAATGAACTTCAGAAGGGGAAATACATAGACAAGAAGAGGAGAAAAAAATCACAAGAGAGAAAAAAAGATAAAGTCAAAACTACACCATAGCAATAGTGCTAAAACCTATACATATCTTGTGGAAAAGGGAGTTCCCAAAGTTCTGTCTAAGTTAAAAGTGTCAATCTTCTATGCCATCTACACAATCTATACACTACATATGTGTAGATGGTAATTAGGGCACTGCTGGTTACAACCTATACAGTTGTAACCAGCAGTGCCCTAATTACCATCTACACAATCAAATTTGAAAACAAAACCTTCTATGCCATATATTTTGTGCATCAAACTTCACC
>JAYMTP010002200.1:2500-20651 GCA_036897365.1 Geranium brycei
GAAATCCCGGCACTTGTAGAGAAAGACGTAGCTTTGTCGGAAAGAAAGCTCAGAAGGAAAATAAGTCGGAAAGAAAGAAAAAAGAGAGTTGTCACTCGAGCTAAGATAGGTACTCAGAACTCGGCACAAATCCAATCCGAAATAGAGTAAGTAGATACTTTCCATTCTTTTGTTGAAAAACAGCACTTTCTTGTGTGGTTTTCCTTCTGCTTTCCCTTGGGAAAAGCTTGCTAAAGAAAGAGTATTCGATCAATTTCTTCTTTTAAGATAAAAGGCATAACCGAGAATCTTAGAACTAAAGAAATCAATCCCGGAACTAAGTCACCCTTATTTAATTAAGTAAAGTAAAGGGCCCCTTCTTCCCTCTTCGTTGTCACTCGAGTCACTTCGTACCTTTCCTCAGCTGAAGACGGAACTTTCCTACCTTCTGATAGACAGCTTTCACTGCTACGGCTATTGGCTTTAGCTCTACTATGGCATTCCCTGTAGTTCTTGGAGTAACTCAAACTCGAACTCCTGTTCCATCAAGTTATTTTAGGCAAACTGATTCTAGGGCTCACGATAAGATATAAATTGTTTCCGGGGCCACTTTCTGAATTCCATTTTTCTGCTATTCCCATTGAAGCAGTAGTTGAAGTAGTGGCATTCAAAATAGAAATCTTTGTCAAAGTGCTATTCATGGCCATTGCTAAGTACGCAAATAAGCCAGTTATATATTTCTTTTATTTCCAAGTTAGGGATCTAGTTCCAAGGGAGGGCTAGATCAAGCGCATCTAGTGTTGGAGAAAAAAGGGCATCCAATGCTTCTGCCATCGAAAATGGTTAAGCCCCTACAATAGCAGCGGGAGGATTTATCGCAGGGAATTCTGTAACATCCCTATAGCCTCGACAAGAGTTTATTTTCCATAGTTGGGAATGGAGTGCTCCCTACGACGGGAAATCGGTGTCGTGGTGGTTGGTGCTACGAGATGGCAATTGATCGTATAGAAGAATAGATCCGCGGACCTATTGATTTACCATAGATGCGAACCGATCGACCCCTACCTAAGAGAAGATAAGTAGTTCTTCTATCGTTCAAGGGCAGGGCGAAAACGAAGATAGGATCGTGGCCCTTTTCTTGTTTCTTTTGTTTGTGTCCGGTACTTGCTCGAATCCTTCTCGTTCGATCCACATTCCATAGCTTATTATTTCACAAAGGACTCCGCCATTGAATAGACTATCCACAACTTTTTACGTGAGATCTGTCCCTCACATTGCTTAACCTGCTTTCCTGCCTGCTTAAAGCAAAGCTTAAAGTGAAGGGACCAGAGCGAGTGGAATTCTCACGAGAAGCTGCTCTGGTGCACGCACCAAGGTAGAGTAGATTTATAGCAAAGCGGGGCAGAAAGAGGAGTGGGCGAGGGGCTATTGCAAGCAAGCTGGAGCACCTTGGAGAGTCGGTCCCTCGGTTTTCCTTTTTATTACTTTTTGTTTTGATTGCTTTCAAATGAAAATGGCTTTGGATCTTTTTCTTCACTCGAAGAAGGGGAGCATTGAAATTTTGAACTCCTAAATGGAAATCGAAAAAAAAGTCTCCGTTTTTTAGTAGGACCTACCGGTCTTTACTTGCAACTCTAGTCGAGGTTCTTCTATCACTGTAGTTTACTGCTCCTCAGTGCTATAGAAAAAAGGGGTCGGGTCGCCGGACTTGCTGAACATATACCCTGCAAAGAGCAGGAGCTTCGTTCTTTCAACACTCGAACAAGACCTCTCAGCCTGTTCGAGAAGGAAATCACAGACGACTCTCTGGATAGAGTGCGTTGGTTGCAGCAGCAGTTTTGGATTTACGTATTTATTGATAATAGCAAGAGACAAGTCTCGATTTGACAACTCGACAACGGGGCAAGGCCCGATATCGAGAGGAGAATAGATAAGAGGTCAGCTAGTTACGATCTCGTACTATGCTATAGTAACGAGACTAGACTAGACCGCCTCACTCAATCTATGCTCGTTTAGTTTAGATCTAAGGAAACGCGCCTTTACTGACGGGCTTGTTCAGTCTACATAACGTGTCTCCACACCACAGCTCGGTTCCTTTCTCTAAACTCAAACCGAGACCGGGAGAGCACAACACCCTCATTGGACCATATTCAATGGGGATGTCAGGCTTATGTACACGTACCTTCAGAGGGGATCGATGCTAAGAGCATCTCTTGCTCGTGGGGTCTTCCTTATAGTATTTAATAGACTTTAGAATCCCGAGACTAAGCAAATCTGAGAGAGCCGGGATGTTCACTTTATAGAGATAGAGAACGTTTCTTCGTTAGTGGGAGCTCAGGTAAGGAGGACCAGTGAACAGGAGCCTCTTTCAGACAAATATCACTATACTTATACGTAGAGTACCTTATGTTGAACCAGATGAGCTAGAGGAGAGCACGATGATGAGCCCTCCCGTGGGAGATGTTCAGGAGCCAGAGCCTCTTAGGATTAGGAGGTCTACTCGAGTCATCCTGAGACCCTACTATTTGACTTATATAGCACATGGAGTTGCACCAGATGATACTCCGTGGAGTAAGCATGGGCTTTGCTATATGCTATGTAATACATGGCATGGAGCCGTGGATGAGGAGATCTATTATATAATTCGTAATAAGGGGGGTTTTCACCTATCTTCTTGACCTAAGGAAGGTTGCAAATGGATCACTGTAGCGGTGCTCGACTTCTAGCCCTTGCTGACTCTAAGATAGAAGACATCGATTCTCTTTGTACAGTTAGTTTAGCTCACAACTTCGAGTTCGGATCTCACTAGCAGCATCACTTGATTGAAGAGCAAAACAGGGATGAAGAAAGCTTTTTGATCCCGGAGATTTTGATGATATGTAGATATCCATTCAAAAACATTCTTCTTATTTATACGCGCCCGGTGGATTGAAACTCAGAGAGCCGGAAGCTTGCCTACAACCCGCATCGGGTGGCTTGGAAATTCGGCACAAGGTATTCCGGTAGAGAGCTCTTGTCCTTCCAATTGGATTGGGAGCTTTTTAGATTGCTGGAGCTGCAAAGTTCCCCGGACTTCCAGTTATGATTACTTATGTATGGCTCGAATCTAATCTAAGCGGTGGTTTTCTTCGTGAGGGATCCGTGGTAGCCTCCTGCTTAGGTTAGGGGTCACCTTAGCGATCTGCTTTCTGAAAGCAGAGTACCACCTGTTGGTTCTAAAAAATGAATAGGACCCATCATAGTAGAATGTTGATGTTACAGTAGTCTAGATAGAAGTCAATTCCATCTTCTATTTGATTACGGCAAGAAGACCCGAATTCATATCAGAAAGGTTTTGAGCCTTGTCAGTCTCCCTTTGTGAGTCTTCTGCTGAAGAATGGGATCCTGACCCAAAGAGGATTCAAAAGGCCCTTCACCGGTGTGGATAAGCCAATCCATAATCCCCAGAAATGCCCGGTCAAAGAAGGGCTTGCTAGAACTCTGAAGAAAGGCTTCAAGCAGAGCTTTCTAACTGACTCAGGAAAGGCTCAATCATCATCCCTTCCCCCGCTTTTTATTTTTTTAGTGAAGTTCCCATCATGCTTGAAAGCACAGTTTCATAATAATGGGGATGAGTGCTATCTAAATAGTTTATAAAGGTTGCTTCTAAGAGAAAGAGCTTGATCTCTTTCTTTTTATATAGTGTGTGAAGTCAGACTCCATCCCAGCTGGGATTTCATTACCTTGCAGCGGATTCTAACAAAGACTAGATTCTGTGCATCGAAGAGGAATAAGAATAATTACATTCATTACGAAAGATTGGAATTGCCTTCCTTCTAGGTATCTATATTCTAGGCTTTCGGTAAGCCTCTTTACATTCTAATTTAGTCTAATTGACTACTATTCCTAGTGCTACTCCTACAGCTTCCCTTACGCCTTAGTATATAGACACTTGTTCAGAGAACCCTTCCTTTATGTTATGATATGAATTGGAAAGCGGAAACAAAAGAGAGAAGAGCGGGCACTCGTTGGTATCAATCCTTTCTCGGCCTAATTACATAAATAAGAGTTAGTAAAGCTAGCACCCTAAGAGCATTATTCACGTAAACAAACAAATTTCCTCCCGGAAGGCTGGTTTGCCAATGCTTTAACTGATTGAGAAAGGATCTTCACCCAGTTTCATTTGGGGGTATTCCCACTTCGCTTGGATTGCTTGCCCCTTTAGCTCCTACTTATATAATTATAATATAAAGACTTTTCGAGAAATCTCCTCCAAATCACTGGTATGGCTATCGAAATCATGAGCATCAGCATGTAGGTTCCAGATCCAAGTGGTAGTATCTGGTCCTTTCGCTATTGTTCTTGAGAAATGACCCGGTCTGGCCCATTGAAGGAATATGGAGAAAGAAGTTTTGATGGGATCCCTATCTACCAAAATTTTGACTTCTGGTTCCGGCGAACGAATAATCATTGAGTCCTCCTCTTTCCGGACAACACATATAAAGAGACCCGCCAACAATCACGTCAAGTAATTAGTGAATCTATGAGAAATACTTATAATTAGTTTCTTTCTCTTCTATCTCCCATTTATCTTATCTAGTTTCTTTAGTTATTTACTAGAGCAATTATGACTAGAACAATTATGATCTGGAAGTGGATCCAGGGGGATCTATTATGACATAGTCACGAGGCGCTCAACGGACTTTTCTGGGCTTTGTTTGATGAGAGATGGGAAAAAAATGGAAGTGAACATCCAATCTATCTTCATATTGCATGTAATAGCAGCAATATTTCAAAGCTTCAACATGCTTCATGATAGAACATACTTCTAAATCTAAGTGAACAACGCTAATAACAAAGAACCAACTTTATACATTGGTCGAGATCCGGGATGACCACAAGAGAAGAAAGAAAAAGAAACATCTCAAGGAATCAAACATTCCATATCTATCTATCCACCTTTGAAGCACAGAGTTGATTTAAAAAAAGTACAATGAGATAATGGTCCCCTACAAGCAGGAAATGCGTGTTCATCTCAAGTAGCTGCAGCCAGAGATGACCCAAAAGATGATTGTAGCCAACCCTTCCCTTCAGCATACTCCACATAGAAACTGAATTTCTCCTTTGCATTTGGAATGCGAGAGACTTTCTCAGGAAAGGAAAGAGCCCTCATCTCATACAGAGGCAGATAACTACCTTCCTGTAGAAGTGAAGAGAAATCAATCCCGAGTAAGAAATCCCGAGTCACTTGGTTGGTGTCCCTTTCTTTCCTGTAAGTCGAGCTACTAGCTACTACTACTACATGATTTGAAGAAGTTTATTGATATAGATGAGGTTTTTTCCATATCCAATCTTGTTCTTTCTCTCATTTTGTTACTTTTGTGGCAAACATCCTACAACTGTTTTCTGAATGTGCAATGTCTTCATTTGATTTGAATTCAGGGCGATGATGGCATGGAAGTAGATAACCCTTGTTTGTTTCTGGATACATTCTGATATTATGGATGACAATATCTTCATGGAACAGCATTCCTTACACAAGGGAAAGTTGATGCAGGACTGGTTGATGGTAGTGCAGTAAATGGCCATGATAGTATTGGGGACTCCGACCTACCTTCTTTATTTCAGAAACCTTTCTATAGGTTAGTGTTATTCTTTTCAGCCAATATACAGCATGTCGATTGATTAGGATTGTTTCTGACCCGGTTTGGTGTCTAAATGATTTCATGTCCGTGGTTGGAATTGTTTGAATCTGAAATAGGGTATATCTGGCACTATGTATATCTGGCACTATAAAGAACTATAAAGAACTCTAGAGCACCCATATTCATTTTATTTTGTTTTGACTTTGGAAGTAGAGTTAGATAGATATATTGTTACCATCTACTTGAGTCAGATTTGATTCTGTTTGCTGATCCCAAAAGTGACATTATACCCTTGCATTTCGATGTCTTTAGAGGTGACAGAAGTTCTTGGAAAGCTATACCCACTATCATATCAAGAAGAAAGTAGCAGCCTGACTCAGTTGAGAGAGGCCATACATAAGTCTGAGCAGCTTTCATACCATGCCATGTAAGTAAATGATCTCCATATATGCCTTCTGTTTTTCAGTTTAGTTGACATCAATGTTAGTTCATAGTATATTGCATTATTTGAGTCTCGTCAATATGCGTACTAGGGCGAGACTTATTGGAAAGAAGGTTGTTTACTTGTGATCTTAAGGTGTCAGATTCTAGGCATACAAACAGCCTCCTTGCAAAAGTAGGGCAAGACTTGGTACATAAATGACCTATGGTGGAACCTTGTGTACTGGTCCACCTCTTTGAATCCGTATGATACTTATAAAACCCATTTCCCTGGTATGAGTCGGGTTTGTGCTTCCACCGCTCATGGGACCCTGACCTAGGATTTGATCTCATGGGATTTATTGCTTTTCCGGTAGAGAAAGGTATTGATTTCTCGCCCCTAGGGCATTTATGCTGAGGTTTCATCAACAGTATTTGATTGATCAACATTCCTAAGGTTAGAATACTAACTAAGAGCATATACGCATATAGGTACCCTCTTTTCAGAGAGTTGTGTTGTGTAATCCCCTATTTCTGAGTCACTTAGTTACCTTCTTTCCTATTCCTAAGACTAGCTACCTAGCTTAGCTGCAATATCCTCAATTGCCGAACACAAAGTGTTAAGCATATGGTGACTTTCTTGATTTCGAAAGCTTTAGGCCAATTTATAACCAAAAATACGGGGTTTATGCAAAGAAAAACAGACTTTTTATAAATTGCATATATATGATAGAAGCCTCATAACTCCTAGTTTTCTAGGGCCCAGCGGTCCCTTTAATTAAGTTAGGCGCAGTGAAGAGGGATTTATGTCTCGAACAAAGTGAAGAGGGACGAAGTGACCCTTACTTACTTAATTAAAATAAGGGTGCCTTAGAAGAGGGTTCTTTCTGAGGTTTCCCTTGGGAAAGTAAGGTTTTGCCCTATGCTGGCATCAACAAAAAGTTTCTAATTGCTTACAAAAACTACAAATAAACGGAGCAATATAACAATATAAAGTAACCCATCCAATGGTACCTGTGATATTTCGGGTTGGGGAAAGGACAAATGCCATATTGCACAGCCTTCAGATCGAGTACTACTTAGATTAGGGTTAGCGAGAGGGTATATAGAGGGAGAAGAACTGTCTACTGTCTATCGGAGAAGAACTGTCTATCGACTTAAGTAAGAGTTGAAGCTAGATCCGGTCCAGGAATACAAATATCTGACTTGCAGAGACTCTCTAGAGATAGAGCCGCTTATCCACAATTCTATATTCCCTTTGGTAGAGAGAAGGGATTTTGGGTACCCTGGTCTGACAGTGAAAGCCATAGGTTCGAATCCTGTACCCGCCCAGTCTCAGCCCTTTCACATCACACTGCTTGGTCCTGTAGAGAAAGGGAGAGCTAAAAGTGAGGTATTTCTTACTCGAGTGACTTAGAATAGGTATTGATTTCCGGTAGAGATTTATTGCTTTGCTTTGATGGAACAACTCTCTTCTCGAAGGATTTCTTGCTTTTAAGATTTATTGCTTTTCCGGAAGGGGAGTCCCTATTCATTAGATAGAGAAAGGGGATTGATTCCGATGTAGTGGCCGGAGAGGCTTCATCTAGTAGGGCATACGTTCCCATATCCGTCTCTATCATATGTTTTGTTTTGGGTGAAGAGCTAAGACTATGCCTGGGCCGGGAAAGGCAGAAGGAGTAAGCAGCTTAAGCAAGAGACCCTATCTTATATAGTATAGGCAATTCATTTCTCTTATCTAGTAAAGCCAGTAAAGGAAGTCAGTTCGATAGCTAGGTATTCCTACTTAAGGGATAAAAACCAAGGGCTTTATGCTAAAGGGGATTCTCTCCAAGGGGCAAAGAGTAGTATTCCGGGGGCAAAGAGTAGTATTCCGGTCTCTCAATCAAGCGTGAGAAGCAGGATCCGTCCACAGCTTTTAGCCCTTATCCCTTAATAAGTTCCTCCGGATTCTCGTATAAAGAAGAAATGACTTCAAAGGTGACAGGCAGTTGGACTTAGTGACTAGGTGACAGGCGACTTAGCTTTCCCGGGCACACAAATGAGATATTGGAGAATAGATTCATTTCACCGATGCTTCGTTCTCGACCGGGACTTATTCCTTTCCTTCTCCCGTCCCATAATTGAACTAGTTGGAAAAACCAATAACAAAGTGACTTCTTCGCTAAACAAAAAGACTTCTTCCTTCGATCGCTAGTGGCAAGCTATATGATTACACATTCACAACACCATATTTAGGAAGTGAAACAATTGAGATTGATGCATAAAAGGTTTGATTTAATATGATGCAGAAAGGGTAATAGGAATAAATGGAGATGCTATGACACGAGAATAATATGCTGTTTTCTATGCGTTTAATGGCAGGCATGTTTCTGAGCCGGTTGTCTTTCCTCCTCTTCGTAAGAATTGGCTCTACCTATGAGGTTATCTAGCTCGACTTACAGGAGAGGTAGGAACGAAGAGACTTACTCGTAGAGGTAAGAAGTTCTCGAGTGAAAGGAGAGGTTTATATTGCTCGAGCTAAACCCTCTACCTCTCCTTACAGTCGAGCGAGTTCCTACCTCTGCACTTCTAAGAGACGCTTCGCACCTCCAATAAACGGAGCGGGCTTCGAGTCCCTTTGTTTCAAAGTAAACTGGGCTTGGGATTTCTCGTAAGAGCAACTTTCCGAACTAGCAAGCCTTTCCGAACTAACTAGTAAGACGTATTTCTTCATCTCCTATATAGAAAAACAAGAATCAATCGACTCTGTACCAAGTTCTCCGCATCAGCGAGACTGCTTCCCCAGCTGAGATCAAAGCTGCATACCGAAACCTAGCCAAAGTGTAAGTGTACGGATGCATCCTCGTCTCCCTCTTCTAAGGCACTCGAGAAAGATTTACCTCTTCCCGGCAGCCTTACTTAATTAAATAGGGAAAGAAATCCCTCAGCTCAGATATTCTCTAGCTGCCTAACAGCTTATTTGAGAACCCAAGGCATTCTCATAGCGCATTCCTCCTTTCTTGATTCAATTCATCTGCACCCTCGTCGTAAACAGCATCTGCACCCTCGTCGTAAACAGCCTTACCTTGTATTCTCTCTTTCTTTTTGTCCAATTCCGGGCACTGTAAGAACCGATTCTCTGATTCAATCCAATATCCCAAAGGCCGATGAGCCCAATAGCAAGACTGACTTTTCCACGATTGGAAGCAACCTCGATTGCTGAGGCCAAAAGAGTACCTTTTTTTGTGCGTAGCTTGCCAGTTAGTGTGAGTTTTCGTATCAGTTTCTTCCTTTCTTTAGTGAGGTTATGTAAATATGTTCTACAGGAGAGGTTATGTAAATATGTTCGACTGTAAGGTTTTCCTGAGCTCGGGGTATCTATATACTCGAATAAAAGAGGGACTGGCTTGAAGAGGGTTTGAAATAACATCAGCGATAGCTCGTTCTCCTACTCCAGGGGCAGAGTATTCACCGAACCCTTAATCACGTGGGAAGTCTTCATTCTTAGTAGTGGAGTCTTCCTTTAAAGCCTTTAGCCAGTAGGTAGCTACTCGGTCTACTATAGAAGATAGAAGCAGCTACTGGAGACATGACTTGACTTAGGGAGGGGTAGGCTTGAGAGCTGTCGTACGGGACCTAGGCACTTGCACTTGCTAACGAACTTCTGGTTCTAAACAGTTGTTCCTGAGTAACTAAGCAGTAGCTCTTAGGGTATATGAAATGACTTCTAAGTGGAATAGATGCTTTAATAGTCTTATGAGTAGCCAGCCAGCCTATAGTCCAATCCTTTGATCTCCTACTAGTAAGCGAAAGTGCCAGGGCGAAACCAAGCGAATCAATGTTACACCTTCCTTCAGACATCTAGCTAGCTACTTCTCTAAGACCGGAGTCAATAGCTGCTTAAGTGTTGACCGGAGTCAATAGCTGCCCTTATTCCTTCAACAGCTATGAGTTTCACACGAACTGAAAAAGACATTCTACAATCACTTGCATTCAAACTGATCAATGCTTTGCTACCGGGCTTCTAGTTGCCCTTTCTCTAACAGCTGAAATAGCAGCCCCTCTGACGAGCTATTTGTCTTACCTCTGTCTCACTTAGAGCTATTTGTAGCTTCCCTCTTTGAAATAGCCTACTAAAGAGTCAAATCGTATAAAACCCGGGTTGGTTGATCGATCGGTTAAGAAATTAGATTACCGGACGGGGAAAGCGGTGTTTTGATTAGAAAGGACAAGATCAATTGTTTTTTCCTGCTCTCCTAAACAGTCGGAAGACCTGCTAACAGTCGGAAGACCTGCTAACAGTCGGAAGACCTGCTAACAGTCGGAAGATCGGTTGTTGAGGGAAGATCGGTGAGGTTGTTGAGGGAAGATCGGTGAGGTTGTTGAGGCAATTCTTATGAAGATCGGTTGTTGAGGCAATTCTTACTTGTTCATCGGAAAGAGATCTAGCTCCGGACCAAGAGCTTTCGATTGGATGAGGCCTGAAGGAGAATGCTGGATAGTGTAGTTAGTGAAGGGGCCCATGGCTATCCGGTGCAGCTTCTAGAGGTTCCGTTTAGCTAAAATCATTCCGATTAGCCGGTAGGAAATGACAAGTTAGAGCGAGACAGAGTCAAAGAAGGGGGTTTCTATCTGAGTCCTAAGAGAGGAATGAAAGGGATAAGGGCTCTTAGGGATAGTACTTTTCGAGGAATGAAAGGGTGCCAGGGTTCGAAAAGTGCCTAAGGAAGGAAAGCAGGTGACCCTTAACTTAACTTAATTAAATAAGGGTGAAACTTTGAGGTGCTTTGGGGGAGTCACTTCTATAGTTTGTTTCTTCTCGGTTATGCCTTTTATCTATCCACCTTTTATCTTAAAAGAAGAAATTGATCGAATACTCGTGCAGAGGGAAGAAAGGCTCAAACGAAGTGAAGAGGGACTTACTGTCTACTGTCTTTGGTCTTTCCTCTCCTTAACGTCCCGAGTCACTTGGTACCTGTTAGTCGAGCTTCAAAGGCTCTTCTCTTCCCGTTGGATTCGAACAAAGACAAAGGATAGTTCCTCATTTGTTCTTACCGAGCAAGCAAAGGAATTTCTTGATTTTGAATTCACTGCTTTTAATTGATACAAAGAAAGGAAAGAAGATTGGAAAAGAAACGGGTCGACTCTTTAGAGTACCAAGAGTGAGATCCTCATGTAAAACAAGCTTTGTACTATGACTATTAAGCCCAAGGTTCGCTAAAACTCGAGTTATTAGATATTAGAAGAGGTTTATCAACGCTAGCGGCTGCCCAAGGTTAGATAGAAAACACAGAAAAAGCATCTTGCCCAAGGTACGGAGTTGCTCGACCAAAGGAAGAGGTTTAACAACGCTAGCGGCTAAAGCTAAAGGAGAGAATCCCCTAGAGCGTAAAGCCCAAGGATTTCTATGAAGAAGAGGGGTGGGACAAAGGGAAGGTGGGGATGGTCGAGCGCAGAAGGGAAGGGGACAGATGTCCTTTTGCTTGAAAGAGTAGGTGTCTTTCTTTGGATGCTGGGGACAAAGGGTGTATGACTGGTCCATGGCATCGGTGCTAGTAGGGGAAATGGATCGGAATAGAGTCGAAATGCCAGACAAGATAAGACAAATAAACATGATCTAAGGTAGAACATATTAGATGGAAGAAGAAGCAGACGAATACTAGAGCTACAAATTCTACGATCTACTCTACACAGACAGGTAGATGCATGTGCATAGGACTCAAGGCTTTCCCAAGGCAAATGAAAAGGCAAATGAGATTTGATATGCGTCGCCCTACTACATGCTCTTAGTTAGGGATTGATTTCTTTTCGGAAGAGAGTCCTACAGAACGACTTGCTTTCTTTGCGGATGGAGAGGGACACCAAGTGACTCGACTAACAGGAGAGGGATTGATTTCTAGAGGGTCGAGCTTTGTAACGGTGAGATTCGAAATCGGTCTCCCATGAACTATTCATTCCCAAATGAAACTTAGAAAGCCCCTGGGAGAATGAAGAAGAAGTCAAAGAAATGGTATTCCTTCTCTAAGGGCAGAGCGCGGTTTCTCCCCGACCAAGCGTCAATAGATAGATTAGGGATGAAAACTCTTTGACGTAGGTACTGAGCAAGGTGCAAAGATGCTATATCGGTTAGGGCGAGTTGCAGATCTTCTCGACCAAGCCGGTAACCGAGAGAAGTAGCTGACATTGCTAACAACAGGCGATAGAATCAGACTCCCCCAATTGATTGCTCCAACGGAAAGCAGACGTTTTGAAATCACTTGTCGGAGCAAAAGCTTTACTTTCAAAAGTGCCAGAAGGGATCAAGTGACAACCTGGATCGAATGTCTATCTGCCTAGCTTTGGTAGATTTCCCCCAACGACGTACTAAGAATGCTGATTAAAAGCATAAGAAAAGGAGGCATTCCAATAGCTTTGTTCTAACTAAGGATCCTTTCACAGTGAAAGAGAGAAGCGAGAGTTTCTCGGGAAAGAGAGAAGCGATAAAACAAGAGGTATTTATGACTTTGGTGAAGAAGAGGAGAGGTACAGAGTTGCCTTTATTTAATTAAGTAAGGGGAGGTACGGAGTTGCTCGACTAATAAGGAGAGGTTTCTAAATGCTCGACTAATAAGGAGAGGTTTTCCTAAGCTCGACTGGATGGATAGAGAGGGACGGAGTTGCTCGACTGGATGGGAGAAGCGATTGGCTCATAAAGAGGAAAGAGAGAAGCGATTGGCTCATAAAGAGGTTTGTTCATCTAAGCTTGCTGTTGGGTGACATCGTTTTCTCTCGTAAGGATATGTCCTTAGGCGCATGTTATAAAAGCGACTTCACGTCATCCCCACCTTCCTCCAGTATATCACGAGTTGACCTAATTTCATTCTTTCTTTATCGATCCGTTTTATCTGTAGCCTTACGGAGACCGGCTTGCTTCGCGGGTATCTACTCGAGGCTAAGCACTTTGGGCGCAAGGTAAGACCACAAGAAGAGAAGGTCAGCTGTAAGAATTGATCAACGATTCGAACCCCCGGTATGAATAGAAATACTGTTGTTAAACCTCAGCATAAATGCCCTAGGGATTTATTACTCGAGTGAAACGAAGAGGTCTTAGAACCTTGGTCTCTTTGAGCCCTAGGGGATTCTCTCCTTGGACGGACAGATTGGCCGTAATTAGAAGTTTCTCACTCCGTACCTGAGCGAGCACCACCGCTTTGCCCACTTTAGTTACGAGCCATTACACCGATTGATGAAATGTTTTTATGTTGAGTGCTGAGGGATTGACCGCTCTCCTATGACTATGAATTAGAAGTCGCAGATCTAAGCCCTTGGGAAAACCACTCGCTTGATGCTTTTCGAGCTTATTTCATGCCCTAGGTTATCCATATGCTCGAATATGACTCTTTTTCCGATTCATCAAAGATGGACAATGCACTATAGCCAATGTTTTAGCCTTAGGCGCATGTCTCAGCAACCATGCTGCATCACGGGCATCCTACCAGGGAAGTTGTTTTTGGAAATCTTGACTTATTCTTATTGAAATAAGTGAGTCCTCCCCTAGCTGGCAAAGAGGCTCGACCGTTAGGAAGAGGTACAAAGTGACTCGAGCCCTAACTTAAATAGGGCGAAGAGGGATTTATTGCTCGACTAAAAGGAGAGGAATTTATTACAGCAGTTGCTAGACTGCTGGGATTTATATCTCGAGTGATTAACGAAGAGGGACAACGGTCCCTATTTAATGTTGTAAAGGCCCACCCTCATCCTCAGCTTTAGAGTCAATTTCCCCTCTACCGGAGAGGTAGAGCCAATTCTTACGAAGAGGAATTAGGTGAGTCTGTGCATGTGGAGCGTGGACAGCAATTCGTAAAAACGAGTTTCCATCCGCCAATCTCTGTATGACCTCGCAGTCTGTTAGGTCGTGTGATGGTAAAAGCTCAATCTATTTATTGGACTCACGTGGATATCGTAACTCAATTCACTTTCTCCTCGCTAGCTCGAACAATCTTTCGTACGAACTATGTAGATCAAATAAACTGGAGAGAGCGAAGCGAACGGAGCTACTATCCATATCCCAAATCGGAACGAAGACACTTTCATTCGTCGTGGCTACTATGCTATGGTGGTCATGCTGATGCTTATAAGCCATATGGTTCTGTTACTATTACGACTCTTTCTATCCATATCTCATGAAGTCCTATTCTATGCCGGGGGGTTCGCTATAGGTCTAGTCTGGCATGGTAATTGAGAAGGTCAGGATTGAGATTCATTGTATGGATTTATTGAAGCTTATGTAGAGTGTCCTCGTAACTCGACCTTTCTTACCGTTGAAATCTTACCGTATAGGGATGAAATAGGGATGAAATTAGGGATGAAAAGAAGACTCTACTCTTCTCAACCGGTCAATTCGTGGGTGTGTATTATAGCGAAGAATTCAAGTATGCACGCGACATAGGCTACCATTCCTCTCTCAGGCTACTTGTTTGAAAAGATGAATAGCAGCCCTTTCTCCAGCTTTGTTTCCACCATATCGAAAAAAGACAAGAAGCTAAGAGAACAGGTAATGACTATATGTCCTCTATTTACAAGATTCTCATCACTATACGGTAGATTTGGTATTCACCCGCACGATCACTGAGGTCTTATATCATGATCGATATACCCATTTGACAAAGAAAAGTAATTGAATCCATGGTGACAAGCTTAGCGAAGATTACTATATGGTTTCTTACGAGAGTAATACTGGACAGGTCTCCGACTCTGACTGGAGTAAGGATATCCTTAGTTCAATTGGCAGCCTAGGTCACAGCTTGTGCTCGGATTCATATGTACAAACACATCTCAAGACATGACTGTTACTACACTGATACGGACTCTGTTGTTCTTGGCCGTCCTCTTCCAGAAATCTCATCTACTTACTTAGGCTCATCTACTGGATTAGGTAAGTTAAGTTTCAGTTAGAAAACATTGTAACGAAAGGTATCTTCTTAGCACCAAAAAGCCATAGTACTGCAAAAAAGCCATAGTACTTTCGGTAAACCAGATACCTATTACAGGCCAAGAAGCCAGGAAGAAATGTAAAGAACGGGAGTTGTTAAACAAAGAAGGCTCTTCCCTCTTAGGAGAAATCAATCCCTCTCTAGAGCAACTCCGTCCCTCAGTTTTAGTGGACACCATGGAATGTGACATATATAGTGTTAGGAACGGTTCTTCTTTAGTTTTTGGTACATAAATACCCCCTGCCATCACATAAATAAATTAATGTAAAATAAGATTTTAATGAAAATGATTGATAGCTGAGCTTTCCATTCTAGGAAATAGAGTCTGGACTTGAAGCTGGACCTTGTGGGGCCATCGCCAAGGCTCGGCCCATCCTTCTTGAACACTTGTTGAGTACTACTAATGCCTTTATTTATACATGGAAGGAGAACTCCAAAAAACACTTGTAATTCACCGTTTAAAAAAGGGCAAATTGATTATCATGAATAGTTTTATTTTTAAGATGCAATTCAATAGAAATTTAAGGGTAAATTTCACGTAGGTATATTTGGAGAAATCTCGTTATCACATATGTACAATTAAATGCTCATTTTTTGAATACGTGATTTGTGTTAAAGGTCAAGGTTATATTATTCTTCCGTATAGTTAGAGAGAACCGGTTCAAATCAGATCTCTCTAGTCTAACCATATGTAAATGGAGTTATCACCATAGATTTATTGTCAATGACCAAAATACCCCCTCAGTGTTATTCAAATTTTCATAATGATGCCCTTGATTTTTTTTTTAAATTTCTCATTTTCATCTCCATCTTTCTCTTCTCCTTATCCTCCATTCTAATTTTAGATTTAAAAATTAAAAATTAATGGGTCAGATGGCAAAATTTTAAATGACATTACCACATTATTATCCAAGAACTGCACACAAACTGACGATTGAAACACGAATAAACCCTATAACTAAACTAACTATAAAAAATTCATGGAATCAAATAAATCATAGCTTATTTACTCGAAATCAAATTTGGGGGTTGTGTTGATGAATTGGGTCTCGTTTTAGTGACTTTCAGTGTGATTTCAAGCGCAACCAAAATGGATCTCTGGCGGTTTCGGTAACCTCTCCCGACGTGATTCCTTTCCGGCTCCCACTCAAATTTGGGGGTTGTGTTGATGAATTGGGTCTCGTTTTGGTGACTTTCAGTGTGATTTCAGGCGCGACCAAAATGGATCTCTGGTGGTTTCGGTAACCTCTCCCAACGTGATTCCTTTCCGGCTCCCACTCTCTTCTTTGTCCCATGTGAGATTTGGTATCTCAGACTTTGTTTCGGGTTCAACCGGTTTTGGAGGAGTGAATATCCAGATTCATTTCAAACGAATTGACTAGAGGAACACAAGCTCGACTGACCCGATTCTCGTCACCTCCTTCAAATCTTAACCCAGATCTTCCGCATTGCCCATATCGCACCGTACAAGTCCTTCAGACACTTATTCAGCCTTGGCTCTGTTGTTTGTGACGCCTCGATTGTTGGTATTGGAGCAATATTATCCCAAGAAGATAGGCCAATGGTGCTTTATTAAAAAGGTCGTTGAATCACGATATAAATGGACCACCTACAAACTCGAATTTTATATCGTCTTTCGTGCATTAAACCATTGGGAACACTACGTATTACAAAAAAATCGTCTTATTCACTAAGCATCAAGCTTTATGTTGGACAAAAGTTGAAAAATGGCCAGGTTAACATGTGTGTTAACTTGTGAGTGTGTCAACTTGAGCTGCGATTTTGGAATGTTAGATTCGACCTAGACTAATGTAAAATACGCTTACATAATCTAGGATATGAGATCTTTCCAACGGTATATCACAAGCTCTAAACGGACAAGAAGTGGATGAGAAATTGAATCTCAAAGATTACCACTTGAAATGGTTATGTTGAGAAAATGAGTTGTGCCGAAAATTTGGGAGCCGAAGCCCGCTACACTTTCTTAGGCCCAGAATATTTATCTATAAAGTTTTCCAATTTCAAAATTGGGAATAATATTTTCCAATGTGTAATTCAAAAATAAATAATTATAAAATTATAAAATTTGGGAATCAATATTTTTACCAAATTTTGAAATTATAAATAATATTCTCCAACTTGTAAATTGAGAAAGAATGCGGTCATATGTCATTAAATTGGAAAATTCTCTTAATTGGATAAAGGTGTGGAAGAAGTCGAGTGGCTACGTAACTTTCTAGATGATATTCTTGAATGGTGAAAACTCGTGGCTAAAATATGTTTGCATTGTGATCACAAGCCAACTATTTGTAGTGCAATGAGCTTGGGGTATAACGGTAAAAATCAACACATGCGTCGTCGACATAACCCCGTTAAACAACTGATCTCTACAAGAACTATCTTTGTTGATTGTGTAAGGTCAAAAGATAGCATTGCAGATATTTTAACCGTTGGGTTAAACAGAGATCAAGTTGACGTAAAATCGAAAGCAATGGGGCTCAAGCCCATATAATTAAGGCGTTATGTGAAGGAAAAACTCTACCTAGTCGACTGGAGATCCCAAGTTCTAGGTTCAAAGGGACAGCCTAATTGCATAAACTTTGTACGGTCATTGTGGGGGCAACCCCGAGACCATTCCTATGATGTTAAACAGTGACATAAAACGGATCAAATTAAGCTATGCTTTTGATGATTCTTTGTGCATCGCAAAGTTGAGCAAAAGAAATCGCATATGTGAGAGCGAAGTAGGGTCCCTTCAAAGTAAACTAATGAGGCTTAGTTTCTTAAGCTCTTGCAGAACCATCGGTGTTCATGAGCATAATGAAGAACCTAAAAACCGTGTTTGTTGGTATTTGTGCGGAGTATATGATCTCTTACGCAAAACGACAGAGAGTTCAAGGACATTGTGCTACTCATCGGTTAGTAAGATAAATATACCCTCAAAAGGGAAGGTTCAAAGGGGCAACCCACCTATCTTATGTAGATATTGACGGTGGAGAGTAATCACCACGTCGAAATTTTTACACGTTCAATTTCATTCATGTGGGGGATTGTTGGACAAAATTTGAAAAAATGGCCAAGTTAACATGTGTGTTAACTTGTGAGTGTGTCAACTTGAGCTGTGATTTCAGAATGCTTAGACTCGACCTAGATTAATGTAAATTACGCTTACAT